>JBCFYV010000003.1:14953223-14960723 GCA_039000515.1 Timema cristinae
CAATGATAGTAGGTTAGGAAATATATAATTTTGTTTGCATTGGTATTTTTTCTTATTTATTTTTGAATATCTACTTCTGATCTCAAAATAGCCGTTAAATAGCTGGTTCTAGCACATATTTTACCGACAGTCATTGAATTAATTAATTATTTTCCCATACCAGAGAAACATTTATTGTTATTGGAATATTGTTATCGCTAAACAATATTAATTATAATTTTCCAATTAAAGGTTTAAGAAATCAATTTCGCGAAAATATTTTCTTACATTTATTTGTTTAAGCACGGGGTTTACTGTTAACTTTTTCAAAAATTATTATAAATATTATTATTAGAAAATCTCATTTCCGATAATTGAAATTACAAGAAAACGGCTGAACTAATTTTGATTTTCCTAACAAATTCTCAAAGTCTGTGCTTTGAACGCAGTGGTTAATTAATCTGTATATTCATTTTATGTTTACATCAATATGGACGTCCTAATTTATGTATGTTTGTAAATTGGTGGATAAAATATCTCTCTTTGGTTAAAAATAATAACACCTTAATTTTTACTTAGGTGATTGTGTGCAACAATTAAAGTTGAGAGAGGAGTCGTTTTAAAGTTTTCATCGTGGCGTTAAGGGGAAAAAGACAAGTTAAAAATAAACAAATTAAAAGTCGAAAATTCAAAATCAATGGAAAGTCGATAGTCTTTGGCGAGTAAACCTCTAACTATAAAGTAGAGTTAGGCCTCTATCTTTATACATTTTCCCAATAAAATGCTTAGAAGACATTTTAACGTCTTAAAATGCAGCCATCGCCGCAACGATCCACTAGTTTACTAAAAACTCGTAAGATTTGTGAAGCTAAATTATAGGTCTGTATATTTTTATAGAAACATTACACCAAAGATCATAAATTAGATAATATAAAATGTTACTTAATTACTCTATGGCATTAGAAATTAGAAATACTATTACAGAAAAGTTTATAAACGATAAATATCACTGTCCACTAAAGAGCATAAAAATCAAATTAATTTTCCAAGACCTGAATTAAAAATCATATAATATATATAAATATATTTGCTTATAGCTAAGAAATTATTGGTTTAGTAAAAATATATCAATTATTTTTTATCTTTAATAGTACATACTAAAACTTTATAAATTTGAGTTATTTTGTATCGCAAATAGTTGTGGAGAAATTACGAAAAATAATTATCCTATGTAAAGTACCCTCCAAGTAATTTCCATAAGAAAATGAGAACTTCAATTTTATTTATAGTGATAAACAGCGTCTAAATACAAAATTTAATCCAAATCTTTAGAAGGAGTTTTGAAAAAATTGATATTTTCTCTTTTGGATATTCAGTAAACTATCCTTAATTTTAGGGTGATATAACTAATTCCAAAAACCCTCGGGTTGACCTTATGAAAACCAAGTTTGAGGCCAATCTGTAATTTTGTTTCGGCTCTAGCCCAAGCCCTTTTCCCACTCAGAAATAATGAACAAAGAGGTAACAATGGAGTTGTTTATTCACAAACATCAATTACAATCGACGAGCTGAGCGAGACAGCTTAATAGTGAAGTGTAATACCAATGCCATCCGTGATGCTCGGCGTCCTTCAAAATTGTACCTTTACAGTGAAGTACTAATTGGACAACTAGGCAAATAATAAAAGGAAATATTCAAAATAGCCAATGCAGAAGCCGACTTTATGTTTGAAATAGGTGCAGAGTTCTACACTACCTTGTTCACAGTTTATCAGTTAACTCATAAATAATATTTACATATAATACTCAAATCTCGCCCATAAATGGTGACCCAAAACACTCTATATACAAGATTGATAAGTTAACTTTAATAGGATATGTCCATCTATTCCTCATAATGAATCATGTTCATACACAATGAAAAAAGAGACAAAACACTAAAAAAAACATACTCTAGGTAGAATATCGATATCATGTAAGTAAGTTCCAAAGTTAAATTTTAGATTATAAAATCAAGGCACCGACCAGCGGCTCCTAATTTCCCAACACAAGACATGTTTAACTTCATAACCCTTTTATCGGCCTTCACAATCTGAATAAAACAAATATTCATAACAAACTACGACAAGTCTAATCAAAACCTCGCCATCAATTATTGGCATAAAAACAATTTAACTAGCAATTAAATTGCGTTTTAGCAAATCTAGCGCCTAGTAGCCGTACGTTAAACTATCTAGGAATTAAGTTTTTAAAGATAAATTTTTAACTGTAAAAGACCCTTATTTCCATTATAAAATAATAACTTTAATAAATGTAAGGACCATAAAAATATCTCGCTGCCCCACAGCCCTTTTTCAAACTAAACAGTAGATACAATTTAAATAATGACAACCGTTTTAAATAACAAGCATCGACAAATGGTTTTATTCTAAACGTGCAAAGATCTAGATTTTAACACGTCAAATATGGTCATAGATAATAAGTTTAACATCTAAAAGCTTCCCAAAGAAATTAATTATGAAAATAAAAGATAGTTAATACCGAAAGGAAACTTAAAAAATTGTGGACATTATCTAACTATATAAACTATATTAACTATTTTTTTCTATGTATGTATGTATTTATGTATGTATGTATGTATGTAAGTATGTATGTATGTATGTATGTATTTATGTATGTATGTATGTATATATGTATATATGTATGTATGTATGTATGTATGTATGTATATATGTATGTATGTATGTATATATGTATGTATGTATGTGTGTATGTATGTATGTATGTATGTATGTATGTATGTATGTATGTATGTATGTATGTATGTATGTATGTATGTATGTATATATGTATGTATGTATGTATGTATGTATGTATGTATGTATGTATGTATGTATGTATGTATGTATGTATGTATGTATGTATGTATGTATGTATGTATGTATGTATGTATGTATGTATGTATGTGTGTATGTATGTATGTATGTATGTATGAGTGTATGTTTGTATGTATGTATGTATGTATGTATGTATATATGTATGTATGCATGTATGTATGTATGTATGTATGTATGTATGTATTTATGTATGTTTTTTCTATGAATGTATGTATGTATGTATGTATGTATGTATGATTTTTGTATGTATGTATGTATGTATGTATATATGTATGTATGTATGTTTTTTTGTATGTATGTATGTATTTATGTATGTATGTATGTATGTATGTATGTATGTATGTATGTTTTTTTGTATGTATGTATGTATGTATGTATGTATGTATGTATGTATTTATGTATGTTTTTTGTATGTATGTATGTATGTATGTATGTATGTATGTATGTATGTTTTTTGTATCTATGTATGTATGTATGTATGTATGTATGCATGTATGTATGTATGTATGCATGTAAGTATGTATGCTTGTAAGTATGTATGGATGTATGTATGTATGTATTTATGTATTTATGTATGTATGTGTGTATGTATGTATGTATGTTTGTTTGTATGTATGTATTTATGTATGTATGTATGTATGTATGTATGTATGTATGTATGTAAGTATGTGTGTATGTATGTATGTATGTATGTGTGTATGTATGTATGCCTGTATGTATGTATGTATGTTTTTTTGTATGTATGTATGTATGTATGTATTTATGTATGTATGTATGTATGTATGTATGTATGTATGTAAGTATGTGTGTATGTATGTATGTATGCCTGTATGTATGTATGTATGTTTTTTTGTATGTATGTATGTATGTATGTGTGTGTATGTATTTATGTATGTCTGTATGTATGTATGTGTGTATGTATGTGTATGTATGTATGTATGTATGTATGTATGTATGTATGTATGTATTTATGTATGTATGTATGTATGTATGAATTTTTTTTTTTTTTTTTTTTTTATGAGGAGGGAAATCCTTTTTACGGAGCCTTCAGATCCATCTGTAAGGCTGTGGGACTCCACTAGAGAAGGTGACTCTAGGTGTACGGCAAGAATATTCCATATTCCCGACGTACCGAACTACAAAGTGTAGAACCCTACCCACTAAAACCCCCGGGGTACAGCCCTGTACCCCACCTCAAGAGTGTTCTCCAATACACCCCACGCGGAACGGCCGTCAGGCATTACTTCGCGTGAGGCTGGATGGCTAACTGCCTACTCCGTCGTTGCCATTATCTAGGTGGTCTACTCCTTTCTCTTTCCTCTAGCCTGAGGTTCTTCACAACGCGCGAAGCCATGTCTGCTACAGCCTTCCAGTTGCCCTCGTTGAGCAGCATCAAACTGACTATGCTTTCTGGAGTTGATCTCGTCTGGAGTCGCCTATCCAGCTCCTCCTTCTCAACAGCGAAGCGGGGACACCCAAAAAATACGTGCTCCACAGTCTCTTCCAACTCTGTGCAGTTTGGACAGGATGGTGAATCATCTAGTCCGAATCTCTCCAGATATGACCTGAAGCATCCGTGGCCTGTCAGGAGCTGGGTGAGGTAAAAGTCCGTCTCACCGTGTTTTCTCGTATTCCAGAGTGACACTACTGGAATAAGACGGTGGGTCCATCTACCATTCATCGATGAGTCCCAGCGTCTTTGCCACATTTCCATGGTTTTCTTCTTTTCGTCCCTCACGATGGTTGTTTTCGTGAGCTCGGAAGGAGTCCGGGTCTGGCGGTAAATCCTATTTCGCTCGTCTGCCAAGAGGTCGATAGGCGTCATATCTGCTATCACGCAAGCAGCATCGCCAGAGACTGTGCGGTAGGCACATGCAACACGCAGTGCCATTCTCCTATGTACCTTGTTCAACATGTGGGCATGCACCGCCACTTTCATTGCCGGTGACCAGACTGGTGCTGCGTACAGCATAATGGAGCTTGTGACCGTAGAAATCAGACGTCTGCGGCTCGGCTTTGGGCCTCCCGTGTTGGGCATGATGCTTGAAAGCGCATTTGCCACCTTTGCTGCTTTTTGGCTGACGTTCCGAAGATGGTCGTTAAAGCGTAACTTGGCATCTATTTGCACGCCCAGGTACCTCAGTGAAGGTTGAGATATGATGACATTGTCTCCTACACTCAGGGTGATGGATTCTCTGATTTTCCTTCCTGTCACTAGTACTGCCTCCGTCTTGTGATCTGCTAGTTGCAGGCCAACAGAAGAAAGCCACTGACGGATGTTGGCGATAGCTCTGTTCGCTATGTACGTAACCTCATCGAGGAACTTTCCAACAGCAACTATAGCGATGTCATCGGCAAATCCCACTAACGTAGCTCCGTCTGGCAATGGAAGCCTCAGCACCGCATCGTACATGATGTTCCACAGCGGAGGACCAAGAACTGCTCCCTGCGGCACTCCTCCGGTTACCCGGTACATTCGTTGACCCGTCTCGGAGTCGTAGGTCAGGACTCTATCTGAGAAGTAGCTAGCGATCATCCTCCGAAGATAGGCAGGTACCTCCATCTTCCGAAGCGCTTCCATGATGCAGCTCCATTTAGCAGAGTTGAACGCATTTTTCACATCGAGGGTCACGATGGCGCAATATTTCTTTGTGCCTTTCGACCAGCTTCTGCCTGCTATTGCGTCCCTGGCAATGGTTACAACTTTATCTATCGCATCAATCGTACACCTGCCTTTACGGAATCCTAGTTGGTTTTCAGAGAGGCCCTGTGGCCCTCACTGAATACCTCTATTCTGTCAGCAATGATCCTCTCCAGCAATTTGCCAGATGTGTCCAGGAGGCAGATTGGACGATATGATGATGGTTCGTCTGGTGGTTTGGCCCCTTTCGGAAGGAGAACAAGGTGTTGATTTTTCCAGCAGTCAGGGAAACGCCCCTCTCTCAGACACGCCTTGTAGACTCGGATAAATAAGTCTGGTCTCGTCTTGATTGCGGTTTTCAGAGCTACATTCGGAATTCCGTCTGGGCCCGGAGCCTTGTTGTCTCCTATTTTGCGAGCTGCTTTCAGTAGTTCTTCACAAGTGATTGGTGGCACTTCTTCCAGGTCATCTGATCGGTTTTCAATGAGCACCACATCATCTGATTGTCGTGGGAAGAGGGTGTTCACTATCTTATCCAAGAACTCCGGACAAGTAGGCGAAGCCGAATCCTGTTTTCTAATCTTAGCCATAACCGTCCTGTAGGGTCTGCCCCAGGGATCCTGGTCGACCTCCTTACACATCTCCTTCCAGCACCGTCGTTTGCTTGCCTTGATGGCTTTGCCCAAGGTTCTCCTGGCTTCGGCATATTGGTTTCTGAGAGCAGAGAAGGTCAAACGACCCCTTGCACGCTGGGCGTTTCTCCTAGCTCGGAGACATCTTCTACGGAGTTCAGCTATCTCCTCGTTCCACCAGAACGCTGGTTTGTGTCGGTGATTACAGGAACGCCTCGTCATAGCAGCGTCGCAAGCGTCGGTGACAAGCGTCATTAACTGCGCGACTACCTGATCAAGCGTATCCCTCGGCTCGATGTCACTGTCCTCCATCAAAGCGATGAAGGTTCCTCGATCAAAGGAGCGCCCGTTCCAGCCTCTTGTCCTCTCCCTACCCGGGTTTACTGGTCTCTGGGTGGTTATCATCTCGAATATGATCGCCTGGTGGTCACTCTGTGTAAGGTGATCACTGACTTTCCATGTCACCATGCGGGAAGCCAGGTTTTCGCTCACGAAAGTCACGTCAATGATGGAGCTGTTGCCGTTCCTCTCGAAAGTAGGAGTGATACCGATATTCAGTATCACCATATCCATCAGAGAGAGTGCATCCAGAAGGCTCTCGCCACGTCTGTCGGTCATTATACTGCCCAGGCTGTAGCCCAGGCATTAAAATCACCAGCTATAATAACAGGCCTTCTGCCTCGTAGTTCGTCAGCGATTTCGTCTAGCATGTGCTGGAATCCTTCCAGGGAGATGCTAGGTGGAGCGTAGACGCTGCAAACGTATATGCCTCCCACCTTTGCCCAGACGAATCCATCTTTTTTTACTGTTTGTCTTTCTTCGATGAACAAACCCCTGCGCATCCAGATAGCGGCTTTTCCAGTACGGTCCGGTATCCAGGACGACAAGTTGTCTAAGTTCCGGTACTGTTCACAGAGGATCGCCAAGTCAATGCTCAATTCACTTGCAGACTGCCAGAAGAGGTCCTGTGCTGCTTCACAATGATTCAGGTTTAACTGAAGGAACCTCATCGTCTTCTCTTGTGCAGTAACGCCATTGCTTCCCTGTAAGCAGGGCACGCACTACTTCCTGTTCGATGATTCCTGTCCAAATTCTCACTGCACAGGAGGCACTTCATCTCGGCTTTCACACAGTCCTTGGCAATGTGTGTGGTTTCTCCGCACTTGGTGCACTGTTTCGATCGATCCGGGCCTTTGCACATCCTGGCCAAGTGACCAAACTCTAGGCATCTAAAGCATTTCAGGGGAGAGACTCTCTCTCTTACTCTGCAAACAACCCATCCTACCTTTAGTTTGTCCTTTTGTAGTACGAGTTTCGCATGGTTAGCAGTAAGGACAAGTAGCGCGATCTGC
>JBCFYV010000003.1:14965723-14985723 GCA_039000515.1 Timema cristinae
ATGAACACCAACAGAAATAGTTTAAATTTACTAACTAAACATGAATTAATTTGAAAGAATCCCTCTAGTAATAAGCACCTCAGCTTATCAAATAAATTGTTCTGTTAGTAATTGTTTCTATTAGTTTTTAAAAATTTTCCCTTCTCCTCCCCAATCTTAATTTCTCTAACTCCCATTTAAACACATATTTTTAAGAATAATTCATTTATCTATAGTTGTACTTCTTTCTACCTGCCAGCCAAATTTCGATTTTCAACTATAGATAAAAGGTTTTTTTTTATAACTCCCCTCGCCCCTCCCTTGATTTCATGGAGTTACATTTTAAAATGTTCAGACTTATTAGTTATTTGGAGTGGTGCATTTACGGGCATGCCAAAATTCAATTTTTAACGACACTGCACTGAGATGTAGTAGTTTCTATTAATTTTGTAGATTTTGGACCCCTTATTCCCCAACCCACTTTTTAGAAATTTAGAGTCTAATGTTATTTTGGCTATTTGGGATTTGATTTATTTTTATTTGTCTGTCAAAATTTTATTTTTTTCCTCATCTCAAAAAGTTTTTTTCTCTATTATACTCCATCACCACTATTTCTCAGAATGCAATTTTAAATAATAATGATAATAATAATTATTATTATTTTTATTATTATTATTATTATTATTATTATTATTATGTAAATGTCTATTTTTATTGTTTCCCGTACCTAATTAATAAATTTAAATTATTTACAATACAGAGAAGTAATTAAATATATTAGTTTTGGATATGTTGACTTCCCAACTCCCCTTCCTCCCACCATTACTCAACTCACTGAGAAATTTCAAATTTTAAGGTTTATTTGGTCATCTTGATGGGTCCTTCCTTATACTAAGGCTACTAGAGTTGTAGGGAAGGCTCATTCACTTTACCGGCCAGCATTCAGCTCTACCCTAACACGCAGCGCTGCTGTAACGTCTGCTCGTCACCTAGCCAACCTTGCTTCTGTTCAGATCATGTGACTTTGCAGTGCCGCACTTTTTTTTTATTATTATTTAGCACCACGTCTTACTACCCGTTCGGGTTATACGCCTAAGTACTAATTACGCTAATGGATTAGGAATTGGGAGGGTTGAAGTAGAGGAAGTGAACCCACATTTGCGTGGAAGGGGAGTGGAAATCCATTTAGGAAAAACCACCCCCAGTTCACCCGACCGAGATTTAAACCTCGATCTCCCCGTCCTCAGCAGTTGAGCTCAACACGACTAGCGCGTTAGCTATCCACGCCAACGAGGAGGGTGTGCTCGTTACTAGCTTCTTATTTATGTCAAGTATGCCTCCAAAGTCAATGTGAATAGTAAATGTTTGTATGTTTATTGTAAGCTTTCTTATTATTTATGCGTGAAGGGTTACGAAAAGTGTCATACCGATACTAAAAAAATGCAGGTAAAGCGTTGTATCGTTGCCGTATGCAATAAAAGTAATCTAAGAGATATGGTGTTATACACCATGACTTCCCTAAAGATTCTGATGTCAGACGAAGATGTATTCCCTTCTGAACGAGATGGAAAATGGAGTCATGATTTGTATTTTATTTTCTCAGAACATTTTTTTAGCTGATGAATATGAACCTTCAGCCCTAACTGCTGTACTTTCCTTAAAAAAGACAAATTAAAATCGCCCTTATTTGTGGTTTCTCCGAAAATGTTATCCAAGGGTAAAATATCACCCGTGAATCTAGGCATTATATTAGATTTACGAAACAAATAGTAAGTGATTTCATGGCGGGTAAACATGTCACCCCCAATAGTTTTACTTTATGGAAAAGTCCTCTTCTATAGTGAATTTAATGATTTGTTTAAAGAGTTTACTTAACTGCAAGATTTCACATATGTATTTTATAACCTTTTTTAAACAAATTGATCTTGCTTCATTAATGTGGACAGTAGTCTGGAAGAGAAATCTCCCCATGCAAGGTTGATATAGTTTTATGTTATCCGTGCCATCTTAAAAAATACTTTAGAAACATTATTTCTAAATTTAATAAATCACGTGGCTGTTTGACACACATAAATATGTTTTGTACAAGAACATAGTTTATTGTAGTACATGAACAAATATATATAGTACGCAAGTAAGTGAAAGGATTAAGGTATTTGGTGACGTAAATGTTCACTTAAATTATGTATTAACTTTTCAATATAAATTTAATAACCCTCTTGTAAGTAGGCCTATTCATAAAACAATTTGTAGTATAGTGAAATCTTGAATTTATATTAATGTTCAACTGAGTGTGTCAAACTATATATTTAAGGGATAATATTAGATTCTGCTACATTTATGTTATATAAGTTGGTAATAATATATGCCCTCCTCAAAGTTGGAGATAATATGTGTGTCCTCCACCTATACCACCCCACCCCCCCCCCCCCCCCCCTCCCTCAGTTGGAAATAAAGTTGTCCTCTAAGATTGAAGTTCAAATCCCAGCCGGGCGTAGCAAGGGTATTTTATCCCTAAAATGGTTCCCCACTCTCAATATATGCAAATGTAGGTATATTCAATCTAAAATGTAACATTCCTCATTCCTGGTTCATTAGGGTAGATTGATGTATGTGTACAACTCAAACGGGTAGTAAGTCACAATGAAAAAAAACCTATTGTGATGACTATCAAGAGTATCGGCGAAGCTTTATTAGTGTTGGGCGAGGTAGTTTGTAAAAACACTATTTTTAAGGAGTTTTTAGGGGATTGACTCCAAGCCAGTGGAATATATTTGAAAATGGAATGCTACTAAAAGCTATTTGGGGTGACTCTTAAGCATTTAGAAATAATAATAGATTGTTATAGAATCTTTCTGAAGTTTGATGCAAATCATCTCTCAGCTTCAAACTCAAGTATATCATAGGGAAGTTTAACAAACTGGAGGAAGGCACATTTCGATGGGGGGGAGGGGAGCAGAAAATGTGGAAATACCGCACCCTATCAACCCTTCCCTCTCTTTCCCAGTTAACACTCAATGAGTGACACTCGATATAAAACTAGCGACAGACACACCATATAATGTAGATTATTTCCTCAGAGTCTGACAAACTAACTTAAATCTAGAACAAATACAACATCCAGCCCCCTGACAGTTAATTCATCATTGTGAAAGGGGAAAAGAACAGTCAACCAATGATACGTTTTTCGGACATTCCGGGAATCGAACCCGGGACCTTTAGCTCAGTATGCAAACACGCTACCAACTGAGGTAAAGTGTCGGACTGTGTATTGAATTCAACATTTAGTACGGTTTATGTGTTGTTAGCAAAATAATTATATATTATGTGATAAAAAAAATTACACCTCTGTACACAAATAAAAAACTGGTACGTTGGTATTAACGCTATAAACTACCTGATCTCATAAGTCATTGCATTCAAAATATAACTTGTTTTTGAGTGACGCGGAGGTCGGGGTGTAGTGTAGTTCTTCTTTTATATTCATTCAAGAATTAAATTATAAAAGACTTGTGAGATTTAAATGTATTTATTGAATGATCATAATACTAGTGTAAAAATTTTTATGAGAGTTCGGCCATTCATTTTTTCTGGTACAAAGGCTCCTTCGGTCTAAAATGTGAGAATCCCTGGTCTGAGTCAATATATGTTAATGTGTTGAATAAGACGCTCTGGTAGCTTTGTCAGTTCGAAGTACTTTAGTATTAACTTTAACCGAAATTGGGTGGGGTGTGAGTGATTCTGAAGTCTCTATAAGTGAGGTACTCGGTGTAATAACCCATATCTTATGTTAAGAGACTTAAAAACTAAAACGAACTTAATTACCAGAATGGTGGCTACTAGTTATATACATTTTCTTGTATACAGTGTATGGAAGCTACTATGTTTGTGCTTTTTTTCAAATGAGAATATAAGTGGCACTTCTAATATGTCTGTGTGTGTGTTTTGAATATAAATTCTTAAACCAAGTCTTAAAAAGTAGCCTATGTATACGACTCATCTTATGTGTATAGTGTTTTAGTTATAAAGTAAATAATTTTATGTTTGTATTGAAATTATTAGGGGTCGTGGGGAAGATGCCCCGTTTACTCCACCCCATTGAGTGCGCCACTGGTTCTAAGTAAACGCTTAGTGAGAGGTCATTTTATCATAGATATAATTAATTTATAAAATAAGATAGTTATTTCAATGGTTTTTATGCCCCTTTTTCTCGTCAAGTGAAAAAATAAAAAGGATATCCATTAGCTTTTATTTAATTAAAGGGTACTAAACTTTTAGTTCAAAACCCTTTAAAAAAGGTTTAGATTATATATATATATATAATGTTAATAATGAATACTTTTTGAGCCAGTGTGTTAAAGGAGTATCTCATTTTATATTATTAATTCAATATAGTAAGTATAGTATTTATCTTAAAAATGTTAATTCAAGTTTAAATGTAATTATAATTATACAAAAATGTACATTTGTTATATTTGAATATGATGTATTTTCACTGTCTAAAATATGTTTTCCAAGTAAATAGAGTAAGCTCTAGTAGTGTTGTTTTTTCATTGTATCTTCACGCCAGTCAATGCTTTCCGCATTTAATAGCAATTAGAAGGTAGGTATGAGGAAGATAGAATCATGAGAAGTACCCTCGTTTGCGTGGAAAAACGGGAAACCATTTAGGAAAAATTACCATCAGTACACCGTGTAATTGAGCAGGCGCGGCGTGTACATTTTTGTCCTCGATTCATTATTTTATAGTAAAAATCTTTCTTTCAAAAATGAAGATCAAATACATATTTAAAAAAATTATATATCACTAAACTTTACACAAAAACATACAAATCAATACATTATTTAATCTATATAAAGCAAAGGATGAAGCAAGACAGAGGTACCCGCCAACAACTCGTGAAACTCAAAACAAATTATGTTAGTGGGTTTGAAAAAGAACCAAAGGAAAGTTGCCGGGGAACAATGAATTTTTGTTATGGTTTACTTCAAGGTCATTTGCTATTATTAGGAATGGAGGGAGGAAAGGACTGCTGCCTAATCCCACCCTTCAAAGTCTCTTGTAGAGTGCCACGGAGAAGAGAGAAAGATTTAGCCTGTTTGCCACGTAACTCAAATTGGCCCGCCACTTTGCTGAAAAAAACATTTTTTTGTCTAATCATTTGTTCTCTATTTGTGCTCATATGTGCCCAAACATGAACATTTATGCTGTGAAACTGGCCAATTTAGAAAATATTTAATGTGGTGGGCCAACTTGAGCTCAAGCTAGCCCACCACATATTGAAAAACACAACATAACAAAATTTATTTAAGTCAATCTATTGTGCTTCATTTGTGCTCATATGTGCCCGAAAATGAACATTTGTGCTTTAAAATTAGAAAATCTAAAGAACAATTAATGTAGCGAGCTAACTTGAGTCTTCCCTATACCATAACCTGTAGAAAAATTGAGTTCAAGCTGGCCCGCCACATTTTTAAATATCAATGTAACAAAATTCTGTTTTCACCCTTTGTTTGTTTTTCGTTTGTGCTCAAATGTGCCCAAAAATGAGTATTTGTGCTCTAAAATTAGAAAATCTAGAAAACAGTTAATGTGGTAGGCTAGCTTGAGCTCTAGCTGGATCGCCTTCATTAAATGTTATATAAAAGGCCTATGTTCACAGCACTAACGTTCATGTTCATGCACATATTAGCACAAACGAAATAAAAACGAGTGGTGAAAACAGAATTTTGTTACATTGTTATGTTATTTTTATGTGGCGGGCCACCTTGAACTCGATTTTTCTACATGTTATGGTATAGGGAAGACTCAAGTTAGCCCGCCACATTAATTCTTCTTTAGATTTTCAAATTTTATAGGACAAATGTTCATTTCCGGGCACATTTGAGCACAAACAAAGCCCAAACTAATGGCGAAAACAGAATTTTGTTACATTGATATTTAAAAATGTGGCTGGCCAGTTTGAACTATATTTTTCTACAGTTTATGATATAGGGAAGGTTCAAGTTAGCCCGCCACATTAAATGCTCTCTAGATTTTCTAATTTTAAAGCACAAATGTTCATTTTCGGGCACATATGAGCACAAACGGAATACAATGGATTGACTTAAATAAATTTTGTTATGTTGTGTTTTTCAATATGTGGCAGGCTAGCTTGAGCTCAAGTTGGCCCGCCAAATTTAATATTTTCTAAATTGGCCAGTTTAACAAAACAAATGTTCATGTTCGGGAACATATGAGCATAAATAGAGCACAAACGATTAGACAAAAAAAGATTTTTTTCGGCAATGTGGCGGGCCATCTTGAGTCACGTCTGTTTTCCTCTAGGCTATAAGAGTGTCACTTTTTGGAATGGGAGAACACAAGCGATCCTAGCGGTGAGATATTTTTACCAACCAAAGCTCGTCAGATTTATCCCTCTGGCCTCTGCTGCAGCCATTGGTATTTCGGAGGTCCACTTGCTTACATCGTACGTTTTTCTTGCCCTAGGAAGTTATCATCCTGTAAAGGCTTCCACATTTTGTATTTTTTTCGTTTTATTAAGACTTAAAAAAAGACCAATGACAATTTCATAAAATCTTTTGTATTTTTTTCACAACGGGTTTTATTGCTCTACTCTAGTGTATATAATTTCAAGGTAAACTTATCTTACCATAGTGCTAAAAATCATTCACTAGAGATAAACAGCTGGCCTCTGCTGCAGCCATTGGTATTTCGGAGGTCCACTTGCTTACATCGTACGTTTTTCTTGCCCTAGGAAGTTATCATCCTGTAAAGGCTTCCACATTTTGTATTTTTTCGTTTTATTAAGACTTAAAAAAAGACCAATGACAATTTCATAAAATCTTTTGTATTTTTTTCACAACGGGTTTTATTGCTCTACTCTAGTGTATATATATATACTCGGTCTCTCTGGAATAAACTGGGAGGAACTTTGCCTAAAAATTTTTGTTAAGGGCTCTGGTTTGTTACTAATATCCTTGTCAAGTTTCAAGCTTTGCTAACCCTGGTACAAACTACGAGTTACAATGATTAGCTGTAAACAAGTTTACAACAGTAGAAAAATACTTAAATAAGGAGTTAATGTCCTCCAATTTTAACAAAACTCAGTATACAAATAGTATTCTAAAGAAAAAGAAAAATCTATTTTTCTTTCTCATAGCTAGGCACAAGCGTTTAAAGAAAAAACGCGAAAAACCCTCAACGTATTTTATCCAACCTTAACCAATCTAGGCATTCTAGATACATAGTAAGCCTTTAGTAAATAATTATTTTAAATTTATAATATGGTAAATAAAAAACCACACGAACAACCTAAGTCTAATAAAAACAAAATTATTTCAAAAAAATAGATTTGCTTTATTCAGTTTCAAAAAATACACATAAAATAATGGTCCCTTGCTCTAGTTATTTTGAATATATACATTTAAGAATTAATAAGATACGCTCGCTTAGATCAGCACAGAATATATAAAGGTTTAAATTGTGGTTATACCACACTCGTAAATAGTAGAAATTTGTTTATTATATGAGAAACTATTCAAAATTATTCATGCAGTTGTATTTTTTATCAAAAATACATTTGATCCTTATGATTATATAGATTTCCAGTAGTACAATGTCTCAATTATATCCTAAAGCCTACAAGGTGAAATATTTCATTAGATTATCTAGAAAAAAGTAAATACAATATATTTGTATGAACTATTTAGAAAACAAGACAATATTAATTAAAATAACCCTCTCAGTTACAAATGTAAAAACCCTTGCAAATTTATTTTTAAGGTCTTGATACCCCACCTGGAGTTATTCTAATGAACCCACCTTGTCCCATCATCTGGGAGCCTTGATTTCCAAATCACTTTTCCTTCCTATGTTCTTTATTACTCTCCTTATATAAAGAATCATCTTTGGTATGATATTTATTTGATTTTTCTTTACATCACAGACAATACTCATTTGTACGATGAGACTGCCGATGACAGGGAGATCGTGGTTCGATCCTGGTCGGGTGTACTGAGGATGTTTTTTCCTAAATAGTTTCCCACTCTCCACTAACAATTCCCTTAAATTCAACCATCCTCATCCTTAATCCACTTGCATAATTAGTACATAAGCGTATATCCCGGATGAGTAGTAAGACGCGGTGCTAAAAAAACTATTGTTATTCCCTGATTGTAGAGATGTCTAATTTATAGGTCATTTTTACATGCTTTAATTAATATTTTGGTAATTTTTAAACGGTTATGTTGAATATTAATAAGTTTTGTAAACGGACTAACCAAACATTTTATTATTTCTCATACAACTGTTGGAATGAGTAGATAATAAATATAAATTTCAAATGAATCTATGCCTTCTCTACTTTCATGGTTGGAAAAGCCATCTTCCTAGTGAGCTGCTGCTACTAAACTGAAATGGTGACATCAGTGGAAGAAGTAGCTAGAGTTTGTAAATAAAGGTTGATTGTTTAGCAAAATACAAGTGTAATTATTGTGGTTTTGCATTGCAAACATTTTAGTTTCCGCTTGTCAAGTGGGTGTTTGATTTAGTCTCGTGCTAATTAATTTTTCACTGTCTTTTTGTAAATTTTTTTTGTAAATTTAAATTAATTTTTGGGCATTTTTAATGTGATTCTATAGATTATTTTTATACTTTTTGGGTCATCAAAATCCGGGCCGCGCTAATTATGAAAACTTTTTCAAGTAAGTGCGTTGAATACAGCGGTTGTTTAATTTTTTTATCAGTAAGATATATCCAATTCACACAGTTGAGATTATAAGTTCAAGCTCAGTTAAGAACAGCCCAATGTGTTGCGAGTCAAACGAATTAAACTATTTGACCATCTATTTCGACGACCCTTGTAACTAAATACTTGTTTTAATAACACAATGGAGTGGAGGCAAAGTTCCAAAGGAAATGTACCAGTAGCTGCTTGGATAAAACTATCCATAGTGCGCTGGGATTTGAACCTTGGTCTCTTCATAACCGAAAATATAGTCAAAGTAAGCCTAAGATTCTAGGCCACGTGACGTCCATTGTGGGAATTCTACAATTATGTCTAATAATTTTTATCAATTAGCTATAATAACCTCACTGCCAAAACAAAGTAATGACAATATATTGTGTCCAGAAATAATATTTTAGCTTAGCTTATTTTTTAAATATTCTAAAGTAGTATTTTAACTTAACTTCTCTTTAAATGTTCTAAACTAATTTTACGCCGCTTCTTTCGTGGTGCACTTAAACGAAGTTGGCTTTTGTTTCCCATTCTTTCAATACAAACTAATTTAATTTCACGTTTGTGATGTTCTTGTGGATAGCCCGAATATGTGCTAAGACATGGTGTATAGAAGAAAGTTAATAATTTAAATAAATACTTCGAAAAAACACTTTACAGTAATGATATCCTTTTTAATTCAAAATGTACCAGTGGTTCAGATTGAACGCCAACTACACTCAGGCAGACACATTGATTCCTATGTTTGATTTAAAACATTTGAGACACAATTTTAAAGATTAAAAATGTTGGAAGAAATGATTTCTCTCTTCTTCTCTTTGAAAACGATCGTGGCAACGCTGTAGATGAAAGACAGTGGACAGTTGCCAGCAGGTACACATAGTTCCTTGTTTGACAACAAACAGCGTTACACTACGGCTACCAAACTGTTTAAAATTTTAATTCTTAAAATAATGTTTTAAAGCCCAGTATTAAACTAATAAATTATAAAAAAATAACTAAAATCAGGAGAAAAATATTACCTAGTCTTGTGATTTCTTCATTTTCCAACAATAATACTTACATCCATATTAATCTAATTAAAGTAATTATTCGTTTTAAAAAATATAAAAAACTATTAGAACAATAAATAAAAATTCGAATCTAAGAAAATTGAAGTAAAAATAGTTCTGCTTTATATAGTAAAATTCAATTTTGAATATATCACTTAATGAAGTAATTATAAGCAAAATAGTTTGAGGCTGAAAATGTGATAGTTTTCATTGTATAATTTAGATAGTATGATTAGTAAATGTTTAACAGAGTCTTCTTTCTAGATAATATAAATACCTTTTTATTGGTGAAAACAGATTTCAAATCCATAGAACGGTTTTGTCACAATATTTTATTTAGTATTACCATGTTTTGATGGGCAAACAAGTGTTGACCGGCCTCTTAAACTCAAACCTTAAATAATTGCTATAAATCTTGTGGTAAAAGTCCAATATTTATTGTGTAACAATACTCGCAACATATCTACCAATAAATCCTACTGCTATATTTTTAATGACACGTAGATAAAGAGATTGCTAGTGCCCGTGCAATTACATTTGATCCAGGAAACAGACAAGAACATGTTTTATGAATAAGGAGAACTTTATACTTTATAAACTTGAGTGAATCAACTTCTCCAAGAGAGACGTCCTTACGTCACTTGTAACGGACCTTAATTAAACAAGAAGACTTTGTTTGATGTCTTTAAAGGCTTCATTAAAATGGAAAGAGCAATTGTTCTTTAATTTGAAAGTGTTTCAAAGTTTTAACTAATTAGCTTGAGAATGGATTCCCAGTGATTCTATTGTGCTGATATTGTTAAACTTTGTTTCGTTCTTACATCGTACGAAGAAATTAATATTGTTGTTAAAATAACTAGGTCTATATTCTTTGGCCATGAGTACATATTTATTTACAAATAATACAATTTAGAAATTAATATTTTTAGAACATATAAAATTTATATTTTACTTTCTAAAATAACAAACACAAAATTTTATTATGTTTTAAAATATACATTCTAAATTTTCCTTAAATGTTTAACTATAATAATACAATGTTGACACTATAACTAATCATAAATGTTCGTATCATACATTTTAACAATAATTGATTCTAAAAAATTTCGAAAATAAGAAGTCTCCTAATATTTCAACCACTTTGTGTAAATAAATAAAGCACACAAAAGAATTATAAGATTTTAAACATTAACTATTTCACTTGTATCATATTAGGTCCTGAATGTTGAAGGTTTTACAAGTTCCTTATATCAACTGAGTATTAAATAAACTGTAGGTACGAATAATAATTTAAAAAAGTGTTCGTATTATTTATTAAATTAAGATCCAAACAAAAAATAAATAAGATATCACAATATTATACGTTTGTGGCTGATGAGCTAATGTTAGTTGAACCATTTAGGCCTACAATTTGTTGTTCATTGATATAAAAAAGGCATGGACATGGGCGTAATAAAAAAGTTAATTTGAGGGATTCAAAATTGTAAGCTTATAACATGATGTTAAGACTTCTACTTCTATTATTAAAACCTAAGAAATAAAATAATTGTTATTTTTACAATAGTGATGTAACTTTATTTGTGTAAGACGGTGTGAAGGGGGTGGGGGGGGGGGGCAGTAACAAAAATGTTTTTAGGAACTTTTTACCCTCTTCTCCCCCAGTAATTGTAATAAAATTGGATGTTCCTAGAAGCTATTAATACTGTCTTTGTTTGGAAAGTTGATGAAAATTAAACTCTTTTAACAGCAATTTAGAATAATGCAAACCCTTTAATATTTTGAAATATAGCGACTTAGAAGCTATTTAGAATATACCTCTTTCCACAAATATTGAAAATTGGATACCTCTAAAAGCTATTTTAATAAGTGTTCAACAGAATTGATTTTATTAATTATATTACCTAGAATCCATTTGGACTGGTACTAAACCAGCATTTTTATTACATTTGAATTCTCAAAACAAATGCCTTTAGAAGGTATTGAAAGTAGTCGTATACATAAAATTTTAAAAGTTGGATGCCCTTAAAAGCTATTTGGAAAGGTCCTTGTCTTGATTTGTTTTAAAATTAAATAGATTTAGAAGCTATTGAAAGTGGTCTTCCTCCAACACATTTTTAAAATGGAATTTCTTAGAAGACAATTATTGGAGTGGTCCTTGTTTGAATTAAACTAAAATATTATATGCTTGTAGAAGCTATTAGGAGTGATTTCTTACGGGTGAAGTTTTTTAAGTGGATGCCTCTAGAAGCCATTTAGATGGATAGTCACATTAAAAAAAATTAACTGCATCTAGACCATGCATATAAAATGAGTGACCGGCAGGGCGCACTCGACCGTAACACGACATTGCCCACCCGCAAACCTTTTGAACGGCAATTAAACAATGAGACCTTATTACTTGCTCTCGACTACTCGAAGAGAGAAGTATTGTGATCATCAAAAAGTATCGAGCTTAAGATTGTGATAAATGTTGAAGTTTCATGTCCCCTGAAGCCGAAAATGTAATACTGTCTGTGTTGACAGTTTATTTACGTGAAATGGAACTAAAGACACGAGAAATCAGAGCTTGTGGACACACATTATCAACAATAAATAAAAGTTAATTTAGCAAAACATTTATATATTAATAAGATATTTTGGGTTTAAAATATTTAATAAATATATGGGTTGGGTCTTTTACTCTTTTATAAATAATATTTATTGGCTTTGTTGGCCGCGTTGTTTAAGTCGCTCCAGTAGCAGTAAACTAGACTGTCGATGACTGGGAGATCGAGGTTTGAATCTCAGTCGGGTGTATTGAGGGTTTTTTCTATTTTGGTTTCCACTCTCCTTCCACGCAAATGTGGATACACATCCTATACATTGAACTTTATTTATTCCTAAACCTCTTAGAATAATTAGTATATAAGCGTATACACCAGATGGGTAGTAAAATGTAGTATTAAAAATAAAAAATAAATGCAAACGGGATATATTATATTATTATTATTATTACTATTATTATATTAAGGTTCAAGGCTGGAATTATGTATAAGTAATTTATTTATACAATTATTTTTAAGGTACCCCCCTCAATAATACAATTTTTTAAATGTGGCCATTATGATAAAACGATTTTGACATGTCTGCTCTAGATGCTATTTAGAGTGGTCCTTCCTTTTTAAAAAATGAAAGTTTATATAAGTTATTTGAAGTTTGATACAAGTTTAAGCATCATATTACAAATTTCAAAAAAAAAATTGAGGGGGAGGGGGTTAAACCCCATAAGCCCCTTACCTCTCTACACCCACTCCCTGAGGCAAAGTGATAGTTAAAGTATTTTATAAAAATACAATATAACAAATATTTTAGAAACTGTATTTAGTAATACTGTAAGAAATATGTATATAATTTATTTATATATTTCATTAGATTATATAATATATAAATTAAGTTTTTAGTATAATTGTACATAAGAAACTGTTTTTAAAAAATAAATTTTATTAAAATTACGTGATTATATTTGTGTTTTAAACTTTTTAATATATTTTAATGGTTTTTTCCATAACTATGTACTAACTTAAAAAATGTATAATTTTATCTAAAATTATCAAATATACTAGGTGGTTTTTTTATATCTGAAATATTAACTAAATAGTGATGATTTTTCATAATAATTTGTAATTGTTTCTAATTTTTACATTAATATGTTTTTTTTCCTTAATTTTAAATAATTAATGGATTAGTTTTTAACTGTGAAATACTTGATTGGTAATTAGTTGTGAATTCATATCATGGAGCTCCTTTCTCTTTCACACATTAATTACCTCGAGAGGTTATTGCATGAAAACCCCATGTCTGTCTTTGTAGGACCATGAACGAAACGAACCCCACTCTGTAGTAACTCCATTACCACGAGAAAGAATATGTCAATAACTATTGGAGGCATCTACTTTCTAAACAAATGAAAGGATAAGGCTCTGGAGTCTTCAATTTTCTGACCCTATTTGCTAACCTCTTCTCCTTTAAACAAACAAATGAAGTAATAGAAAATACAATTTTATCAATAAAGAGAGAAGCGGTGATTTCTGATAGTTTACCACTTGAGCTACAAGTTGTTTTTATAGTGAGCCAAGACAATGAGGATAAATACTATCGATGGATATTTTAGTTATTTTTTTAGATATATTTCATGATTTCAAAGAAGTTTAATCAGGTAAAATATGCCATCTAAATCTATGAGGGCTATTATGCTTTTGCTCCGACCCCCTCAAATGTTCCTGGACCCCTGAAAGAGAATCTTGGTCCCTTCACCTGCCAAAATATACAGCAGGTGCGAGAAATCCAGATCTGACATTTGAAAGTGTTTTGTGAAGTTTTTAATCCTCAACGTATATGAGTGGGTATAGACCAGTCGTGGGATTTGTTGCTAACACGGACATTGGTAACAATCACACCAATTTGGTAAATTAACCAATACATGTTTATATTTGTTGTAAGAGAGTATTAAAAATATATGCAAGAATCGAGCCAGGAAGTTTGTTAATACACGTCTCCATCTTGTTAATACTCTCTCCATATTCCAACATATAAAATGGATGAGAAAGGTATAGTTAGGAGGAAATGTACTAGAATTTGTGTGAAGGAGGTTTATAAAATAAGTCAGTTAGTAAAACACTCTCTTGCTCTACCCTGCTGGGATTTGAAATCCAATCACTGTTCATGTGCTAGTAATATGTTGTGGTATCATTCTCATAACTTTTTTCATCTAATTTTTGAAAATATTTGTGATATGATCCTCACTATACTATACCGTCTCTCTTGTGGGTCCCATTTTCTCATACACGTGAATCATTTCCCATCGATAGTGCTGAGTAGCCTGGCAACGTGCCAACCACGGAGTGTTTGCTATTCATATGTGTTGGGCTGTCAGGGAGATCAGCGTGGGTGTGTCCGACCATCAGCCATCACACAATGGCTCAAGAGGAGAGAGAGAGTCGTTATTGGTCTCCAACCCGACGTGAGGCGATTCATTATGAAAAAAACAGTAGGAAATATATGACCTTCGCTTTCCCCGAAAGTGATTGTTAAGAGAGTTATGAGCTCTTGAAAATCGTGTTTTAAAATGCTTTTATATAAAAATATCAGAAATAACTTGAGCTAAAACCACAAATCTCTGGATAATGTTTTGTTTAACTAAGATGTTAAACCACTGAAAACTTGTTTGGTAATATCCTCCACCATCTTCACTGATTAAAGGGGGGTTGCCACCTTCTTTTCGCAATGAATTTTGTAACAATGAGCTGTTATTGATTTTTAATGATGAATTATTAATCAGCATGTCTAAATTAGTAAAAAAAAAAGCTGTGTGTGAGCGATCTGTCTCTTTAATGTAGTTAAGACTAAAAAAAAAAAAATTGATTTCGGAGGACCCGTTGTAGGTATACTAAAACAGAGACGGGAGTTGATTGTTGATTTAGAAGAAAGGTGTATTGTGTAGAGCCTACCTTTGAGGGGTGTCGTTGACTGGAGATCCGAGAATACCTGGGAGCGATGGTCTTGATCTTTTCTTGATTCGAGGATGGTCTTCTTAAGAATATTAGTTTGCGAGTGGAGCTCCCCTAAACACTCGCGTTTAATGAGTACATATTATATTAAATAAAAACACACACAACGAACATTATTAACTTATTATCTATAAAGCGTCGCGCACTAAAATCACTTCCCAAAGGTTTTTTTTACGAGTTCATATTCTAACAAAACCGAGAAAGAGAGGTTCACCGAGTGGGGATAGAGATTAGAGTAACCTCGATGCGTTCATAGAAGAGTACTCGCTAGCCGTTCCGTCTTATGGCGGTGCTAATATCCAAACAAACAAGAAAGAAAAAAGAAGGTTGGCTGCCATTTTGAAGGTGTACTGGCTTTTGCTTGTTTACTTCAAAGCTTAACTTTATGATAAAATTGGTCGGCAACTTAATTTTATTTATTTATTTATGTGTTATTTTATATTTATCTTTTAATTTTTTATGAGCTATTTTTCTTTGATGCTTCATCAAATTCTAACTGGTTTTCTAAATATTTCGTAACAAATTAAGCTACTCTGTGAATAATGAGTGGACCAAAATAATATAATAAATCTTTAGATTTAATTAATAAGCAAAAATTAATTTAGCACCATCTCTTACCACCTGTTAAGGTTATACACACATGTACTAATTAGGGTAATGAGTTAGGGATGAAGAAAAATGAATTTAGAGTAAGTGTACCCGCATTTTCGTGGAGAGAGTGGAAAACCACCCTCTGTACACCTAACTAGGATTCTAACTCAACCCAAATCTTCCTGTCATCGACATTCTAGTTTATAGCGAGAGTGATGCCTGAGACCATGCGGCCACCGAAGAAGATATTTTTTCATAATGTTTCAAGTGTGCTTATTTTTAATAATTTTTTAATAAAAAATAAAACTTATCAATGTTATTAAAAATTATATAATATAAATACAATTATATTATAAAATATTTATTATATACATAATATTATATACATAATATAAGTAAATAAATGTTATAAACATAATATAGGTATATCTACCAGATATATATATATATATATATATATATATATATATATATATATATATATATATATATATATATATATATCTGGTATATATATATATATATATATATATATATATCTGGTATATATATATATATATATATATATATATATATATAAAATATTGGTATATATATTTAACATATAGTTATATATTTAAATATATTGTATATATAAAACTAATATTATATTAGTAAATAATATATCTAATAATAGCTAATGTTTAGGTAATATAAATTGTCACTTTATATTGCCTAAATGTTAGTTTTTAAGGTTTCTTTAATTTGAATTCGCGCCAAAGCTTACGATTTTTTATCAGAGATTACTAAGAGTTGTACAATTTTACAAAATTTGCCTCTTATTTTTTGTTAAGTTCTATTCTGATTTCATAAATGGTTGATCTATAATTTATTTAATAGTACAAATGGACTTTATTAATTTTTTAAATTCCATTTTCTCCATAAGAATACATTGTAGACTCTGATGTCATACCCCCACAAAGGCATACTGCGAGTACTCATTATATCTAGGTTATTCTAATAGAGATTGTTTTCCAACGCGCACAGTTTGAGGTGGAGTACGCGACAGGTGTGAGAGGGTTTTTACTTTGGAGTAGAAAGAGGGTAGTGGGGTGGCTAATTCCAAGAAATCTGCAGGCACGCCGAGTTGAGTGAGGGGGAATAGAGGTGGAAATAACCAATTGAAACTAGCGAATAATGAAATATGCAACAAGTTGTTTAGTAGGAACTCTCTCGTGTTCATCGTTTCCGAGAAAAACACATGTTATTTTTCATTACAGGTTGTAAGTGCCTTAAAGCTAGGCAGACAGCTGTGCAGTGTTGCTAGATGAAGCAAGGGTGGGTGGCTAAGTCTGTTCACCATAGGAATTGTTCTCTGAAAGACCTTTTTTCCTACCAGAAATCTATTATATAGTAGGATATTGTTAGGAAAAAAGACCTTTCAGAGAGTAATTCCTACCGTGAATGAAGTATACTTTCGTGTTCAAACGAAACAATTTACTATCCTAGAAGTTTCATTCCTTCGTCCGAAACGCTCGTACAGCCTTTATTTTATGGGAGTTGCATACATAATTGGACCAAAACAACACACTTAATCTAAATTATAGCTACTGGTGATATCAGCTATTACATTATATCTGGAAGGCCATGATAGGCTACACACTCTATCATGTGAACAATCTTATATTATTATTATTACTATTATTATTATTATTATTATTATTATTATTACTATTATTATTATTATTATTATTATTATTATTATTATTATTATTATTATTATTAGCACCACGTCTTACTACCCATTCGGGTTGTACGCACTTTCGCTAATGTGTAATGGTAGGGTGATTGTGAGATGAAATGGAGGACCTACAGTTTAACGTGAGATCCGAACCACGGTGTAGGCCTGGCATTCCCCACATTCACAAGTTGTGATTAAAACACGTTTTGTCAGAGGTGAAGGAAGGGTTTGGTAATCAGATAAATCTGTGCTGGGACCGAAGTTTGAACCCCAGACCACAGCACAGAAGTCCGACACCTTACCCCTAGACCACCAGGTCACCAACCATCTTATAATATTTGAGATTAGAATAACAATTTTTTTGAAAGTTAACTCAAGCATTTCTTAAATTTCCCCTGCTATAGAGCAGGAGTCATCAATTGGTCTATCTCACGGCCATTTTCAGTCGACCACGTAAGAAATCTACAACATTAAAGGTCGCTCTTTGAGACTTCGAAACTCACAAATGTATCAAGAACTTTCAAATAATATTTGAGTGTGACTAGAATAACCTTTATCAGACATTATTGGGAATGCTATTAGAAAATTAATCAAGTTGAAATATGTTCGTTTTATTTTATTCCACTTCCATTCCTACTAAATCATGGAATGAAATATTTAAAGAAAAGATTGAATCTAAGAATTAAATATAAGATGTATGATAGAGAAAACAAATGCTTGCACATTTATTTGTACTGTAAATTACCAACAGAGCTTGTGACGTCAAAATAATCTTTATGTTACGGAATTAGCCACACCAAGTATTATATCCATAAATTTTTTAAAATGAGACCTGGACAAGGGAATCGATACTTAATTGCCATGTTCAGGTGTCATTTTTCAAAATTTACGAAAATACGTACAAACAACAACAACAAAAATTAAAGCGTTGAAACTTCAGGGATCACGGGATATTTGATAAATTTGTAAGTCACCCAAAGAGGTCGATGACATCTGGAATAGAGTAATCACTACTACATAGTGAGGAAACTTTTAAACAAACCATATAAATAATCATAAAGTGAGCTCTGCTAGCTGACTGATCTATAACTGACCCACATTGGGGCTCTCTACATCAAGTTATAAATGACAGATTTCCAAATGTTCTTTAAAAAAAAATGCGCAGTGCGGATGTCAGTGGTCCTGAGTGGTGTAGTATCCCCCCCCCCTTCTAAACCATCTCTCCCGTACCCCATAAACCATTGGGATGATGCAAAGGTTTTTACACCCTTTTGTCAAGAAAGAGGGAAGAAGGGAGGGAGCTCCAATAATTAAAAATTATGAGTGTTTTTGATGGTTTTAGAGAATTTATTACACTCCCCTGCCAAAATATCCCATCACAAACTAAACACAAACATTACTATATTAACATCAATCACCAACCGGTCAATGCTGTTGGTGTAAAACCTATATTATGTTACACTTACGATAAAAAAAAATCCCATTCTCGATTGTCTTTTGATGATAATTATTATATTGTCTTATTTAAAAACTAACTACTATTCAAATAAATATAAAATTAAGATGGTTTGAAGGCTTTAATTCAGTATAATTTTGAAAATGAATGTATATGTAAAGTTAATATTTTGATTTATCTATAATTTTAATTTTTAATTAAATTGGCCATGTCGTAACATCAAGGGCATGATTTCAAAACATGATAATAAAGTTGGTTGACAATTTTAGCATGGAAATATGAAAAAAGAAAAGTCCTAAAAAATAAAATTTTAATTAATTCCTTAAAAAATTCGTTCCGCCTTTGAAAGGTGCTAAGCATCGTACAAATGTTACCTTTATCTCGTAATAGACTAGGAAGATGCTCACTCCAGCGTGATTGTTATTATAAAAGGGGTCTTGTTCTAGAACAACACTAGACATTAATACTCATTTATATAGAGATGTATAGTTAGTGTATATGAAGATTTTTCTTTGGATTTAGATACATTGCATTTTACATCTTGGAGTAGTTTACTGTAATCATGTATATTTTTTAAGTCAGAACAATGATGATAAATCTTAACGCTTTGTATGCCCCCCAATCAAAAACGATATATATCTGTCTTTGGGCCAATATCCGAAATAAATTAATGGATTTTGTTCAAAACTAATATTTAGATATTATAAGGATATGCCTTAGAATTTATGTTTATTAATTTTTTGCCTTCAAATAAGCTACCCTTAATTATGGAGTTGTATATCTAATTCCAAATAATCTCTCAGTCCAGCCTTATGAAAGCTCTGAATACCGAGTTTTAGCCCGATCGTTAAATTGGTTTCGGCTCTGGTCCAAAATACAGACAGACAGCATCGCAAAAACAACTTTTTCTGTTTC
>JBCFYV010000003.1:14990723-15024160 GCA_039000515.1 Timema cristinae
TATTATACAGGATGTCCAGATTCTCTTGTCGCAAACTGCACGTATAGTTTGTTTGAATCAAAAGTAATACAAAATCCTTATACAATAACATATAGAACTGTCCTGTTTCTATTATTGTTGAACGTAGAGGATAAACCTATTACCAATGACACCCTATTTAAAAAAATAAATTATTCTATGCAATAAAATAAATGTAAGTACTTAGTCCTTGAGGTCAATTTTACTGTTGAAATTTTAGAAGATAGCATGGATTAATATTGGCAACGCAGCTATCTCTCTGATACGGGCGTTAGTAGCGCTGCTGCCTCTCTGATACGGGCGTTAGTATTGTTGTTGCCTCTAATGATATGGGCGTTAGTAGCGTTGTTGCCTCTCTGATACGGGCGTTAATAGCACTGTTGCCTCTATGATACGGACATTAATATCGTTGTTGCCTCTATGATACAGGCGTTAGTATCATTGTTGCCTCTATTATATGGGCGTTAGTAGTGCTGTTGCCTCTCTGATACAGGCAATAGTAACGTTGTTGCCTCTCTGATACGGGCGTTAGTTGCGCGGTTGCATCTCTGATATGGGCGTTAGTATTGTTGTTTCCTTTCTTATACGGGCGTTAGTAGCTCTGTTGCATCTCTGATACGGGCGTTAGTAGCTCTATTGCATCTCTGATACGGGCGTTAGTAGCGCTGTTGCTTCTCTGATACGGACATTAGTAACATTGTTGCCTCTCTTATCCGGGTGTTAATAGCACTGTTGCCTCTCTGATAGGAGCGTTAGTAGCGTTGTTGCCTTTCTTATCCGGGTGTTAATAGCACTGTTGCCTCTCTGATAGGAGCGTTAGTAGCGTTGTTGCCTTTCTTATACGGGCGTTATTAGCTCTGTTGCCTCTCTGATAGGGGCGTTAGTAGCGCTGTTGCCTCTCTGATAGGGCATTAGTAGCGTTGTTGCCTCTCTTATACGGGTGTTAATATCACTGTTGCCTCTCTGATACGGGCGTTAGAAGCACTGCTGCTTCGCTGGTAAATACTCTTGTGGAAATGGGCCCTTACAAAAAATATGGATGTGCCAAGGATCGAGGTATGGACCTGTGGATGTGTAGCCAGGAACTCTGACCATTAGACCATAGAGTTGATTCATTGATATACATAATAGGTGTAAGACCCTTAAAGGTTTTTAGCAAACAATCTATATCAGAGATTCCCATCCTTTTTCACTTTATGGCATACTTAGACGAAGACAATATTTTCGCGGCAAGCTTGTATAATACATACTGTAATATATAATACATTGTAATAATACATTTAGATATAAAATTAGAAGGATTGGTTTCGAGAAGCAGTTGACGTTAAGTATTCCTGTATCAGTGCTCTCATCAACTTACAAAGCAATTTTTCCGTTTAATATTATTTTTCCAACAACAGCATTCTGATTGATGTACTCAGACATTTCAACAATAATTTGCTATTTAGACTTTTTTATGAGAATGGTTTCAGAAATGACCTGACAAGCTGGCTCAATCAAATTTTCGCCAATCAATTCAGAAACTTTGAATGATGTCCCAGATGTACAATCTAAAACTTAAACCCATATTTTTTTCATTTTAGTTGGTGCATTGTGACATGGTTTTGAAAGAAGTTCAAAATATTATGATGGTTTTTAGGACCACTGGAATTTTTGATGGCTAGATGCCACTTAATTACGCTAAGAATAATTGTTTAATTAATTAGATTATCTAAACGAAAGAAACAGATGGAAAATGCTCGGTCACAATCTTCATTCCCAGTGAAACCGAAAATCAAATAACTATCGTTAACGTTATGAAACTTTTGGAGGCACATAATGGGAACTAGTAGTAGATTTATCACTAATTGATTTGTTAAATTAAAACCTTGGGGAAATAATGGCAGCATACTTCCAAAATTCCTTGGCACACTAAAGTGCCATGGCACACCGGTTGGAGACCACTGATCTAGAGACTAACTGTATCTAGGTCAAAAATATTCAACTTTAGTTTAGAGCTATTGTTCTAATATAACATACAAAATACTAACAAACGATTAATAAGATTAAATAAAGTTTCAAAAAGAACTGTAGACAACTTTCATTAACAACTTTATAATGATAAAACAATACATCTGTTAGTGGGTGAAATGAATCCGTTCTGTCAAGGATTATTTTATGTACGTGTGCAGAGGAGAGTTCTTTTTTTCCTTTGTTGTCTTCCACCTCATGCCTCTTAAAATATATCATTATCTTGAGTGTTTGGAATTCTGTATGAAGACTTTCATGTGACATGTGGGGCTTGTGACTCATAATGAACTTTATTTACATACAGTTTAAACAAGAGAGGAAACACATTTCACACACTTGACAATCGTGTCGATAATCCTTACAGTGACATCTATTGATAATAATGTCCATTATTAAGAGCTGTCCATTATTAGGAACAATAATTTTATAAATCCTACTACTTGAAAACGATTTAATTTCTCTTTATGAATCTTTATACGGTGTATATTTAATATAAAAAAAATAAAACATTGCCACACTATGTACTGTGCAGTATTGTATGAAGGGTAATTACTAGGACTAATGAATAAATAATGTTGCATTATACACACAAAAAATATGCAAATAGTATTAAATGAAAACATTATGCCTTCTTTATCATATATGTGCGCAGGAGCATAGACAATTGCTGGAACAACCCCGCTGATGGCTTCGAAGGGGTGAGAGGCACAACTTTGAAGTAGCGTAAGGGGTTTTATAAACTTTCCCTAGAGATGGTAGGTGAAACGGCTTAAACTTTATGCTAGATATTGGCATTCCTGACATTCCTGCAGCAAAATATATGGACTGTTCCTTTCAATATTTGGTCCGCTGTTCAGAGCTTGCTATGCATAAATATGCATCCTTAGCAGCATCCATGTTTGTTTTATTAAATCGTTTGTTACTGGGAAGTTGTTTCAACATAAGGGCCCGTATAATTTTGCCAGGGAAGTTTAAACTGACTGCTATAAAGCAGAATCCGCTATTCAAATAATTCTGTATTCATCAAATAAAAATCTTGAAACAACCACATTTAATAATATATATGTTAGATTCTTATATTAAAATAAATTGGAATACTAAAATGAAGTTTATAGTGAATCAGGACAGCTAATATAATTATACCTACTGTACATATATACATAAATATATACATACTTACATACATATATAAATGCACACATACATATATGCATACGTACATAAATAATACAAATATACAAACATATACATACCACTAGTTTTGTAAAGTTATTGGGCTGGATCTTATAAATGTTAATTATATTTTTAGTTTTATTATTCCTAGTTATTGAGGACTGAATGCATTTATTTAATACTGTCCGTATTTTGTTTATTATTAATTAGGGTTTATTCTTGCCTATGAAATTTATTTGATGAAAATTTTATATGTTAATATTTGTGTAATAATAATTCTATCATGTGTACATATGCATTTTATATCCTATTTATATTTCCAATCTATTTTAAATACGAATATTCGACATCTGTATTTATCATATAAGTTAATATATAACTTACAAACCAACACTACGTCAGAAAACCCAACTTATACATTTGCTTAAAGAAAAGGTACAAATCCCTCATGGAGACATCGTCATCCGTGGGTTCCTCATACATTTGTTACAGCAAAGCACCATCTTTTCCATAATTCACACGTAAGAAACTTGTTTCATAAAAAATGTTGAAAAAATATATATTTTTAGTTACCATATTAAGATAAATTATTGTAACTGTGTGAATTATTCCACCTCAAAATATGATGAATCTTTAACATTTATGAGACACCGAACCCAAAGAAGTATATTTTACCATCATTATTCTGTTTATGAGCTAAAATCCGAAAAAATGTAATAGATATTGTTAAAACTTGATAATTAGTTGGCCTATAGCAATACTTCAGAAATTTTTATTTATCTGACCCTAGCTCTTAAATTGCAGTTATTACAATACAAATAAGTGATATTTGAAAATTCGAGAATGGCTATAATAATTTTTCTTAAAATGTGTATGTGGGGAGTGTTTTTCATGACATATAAAAATGTATGCTTGTTTTTTTTATGGGAAAAACACGTTTAAGTGTATTTTACTAATGATTGATTTTAAATTGGCTTTTATTTTAATAATTACTTTAATGATTTGGCTACAAATGGTTATCTGGTAAGTTTACTAAAATATAAATAGCTTTACATAGAATCTGTATAATTACTATAAAATAAAATGTATTTAAAATTTTCCAAAATAAATTAAGACAAGGGTAGTTTACTTCATCAGATTTGATAATTTTCAAAAACAGCCCGTGAGATTTAATTTAAAATATGTATCTTAGAAATGAATTTTTGAGATTCAAGAATACATTTTTACAAAAATAAATAATTTTATAATAAATTACATCTGAATTTTTATAATTTTAAATTAAAAATAAATGGTTTGAACAGTTTTTTATAATATGTTTGTGTGAAAAGGGTTTTATTATGACTAAAGATAACGAAAAATATTTTTTTTACTAGGGAAAAAATAGTATAGTTTACTAAAACCTCTTTTTATTTTTTTGTTTTTCCGTGTTATAATACATCTAAGAAATTCTTTATGATTTTATATTACCATTTATTTAATTATTTTGACAAAATAATTACATAAGTTTAACCTTATTTTAACACAAATGTTATTTAAAAACTGTTTATCTTCTCAGTTACACTATACAATAGTATGATGATGTTTTTAAATCGAAATATATTTTTAAAAACTTTACAAATAAACCAAAATCTATTATATTATAGGAATAGTTTTAAAAACCCACCTCGGTCAACTTATGGTCTAAAGCGTTACTCTCGCAATAGACCAGACGGCCCAAGACAGATTCCGATCGGGCGCCCTGAGGTTTGTTTTCCCTAATTGGTTTTATACTCTCCCTCTACGAAAATCAATCTGGGTGCTCTTCCTCTAAATTAAACATTTCTAATCCCTGAAACATAAGTGCAATTAGTAAATAGGTGTATAGCTCGAAAGGGTAATAAGACGTAATATCAAATAATATATATATATATATATATATATAGTATAATTTATTTAATATTAAATATCGTTGAAGCGTGCTTGTTACAACTGTGTTCGAACATAATATAATCATGTGACAGTTTTTAAGGAATTAAATTTGACCAAATTCTCATAAGTATTTCAAGAGGCAGTTTGACTTTAGAAACTATGCGGCTTTGTTGGTTTCCAAAATATTTTTTTACATCCTTTACTGCTTCCAACCTGTGTCCTGGGTCAGTTTTTTATTCAAGCCATGTATTTTCCACTACCGGTTTGCTAGGCCTGTCGCAGCTTCATACGTCTTATAACCTAAATTAAGACTAGGTTATGCACAACATCCAGTCCCCAGCAGTTAGCTTTTCAATATGAAAAGATAAACTCATATTTTAATCAATGATAAAATCTTGCCGATGCCAGGAATTGAACCCGGGACCCTAAGGTCAGTAAGCAGACGCGCTACTGACTGAGTTAAGGTGTCAGCTGTTTCTATATATATTGTGGGCAGTAGGAAGTTATTATTTAATATACGTCCCATAATGCAATCATGTAGTGAGTTTTATTAAATAAATTGTATACTAATGCTCTGTGAGACCATAGTGGTGAGCCATGTGCTGACGATGGTTGTGTGATCTATGTGTCTGTACTGTGTGTGATCTATGTGTCTGTACTGTGTGTGATCTATGTGTCTGTACTGTTGTGATCTATGTGTCATGTACTGTGTGATCTATGTGTCTGTTACTGTGTGTGATCTATGTTCGTACTGTGTGTATATATGTGTACGTATGTGTTGATATATGTGTCTGTACTAGTGTGATCATATGTGTCTGTACTGTGTGATCTATGTGTCTGTACTGTGTGATCTATGTGTCTGTACTGTGTGTGATCTATGTGTCTGTACTGTGTGTGATCTATGTGTCTGTACTGTGTGTGATCATGTGTCTGTACTGTGTGTGATCTATGTGTCTGTACTGTGTGTGATATATGTGTCTGTACTTTTGGTGATCTATGTGTCTGTACTGTGTGTGATCTATGTGCTGTACTGTGTGATCTATGTGTCTGTACTGTGTGTGATCTATGTGTCTGTACTGTGTGTGATCTATGTGTCTGTACTGTGTGATCTATGTGTCTGTACTGTGTGATCTATGTGTCTGTACTTGTGTGTGATCTATGTGTCTGTACTGTGTGGATCTATGTGTCTGTACTGTGTGATCTATGTGTCTGTACTGTGTGTGATCTATGTGTCTGTACTGTGTGATGTATATGTGTCTGTACTGTGTGTGATCTATGTGTCTGTACTGTGTGTGATCTATGTGTCTGTACTGTGTGTGATCTATGTGTCTGTACTGTGTGTGATCTATGTGTCTGTACTGTGTGTGATCTATGTGTCTGTACTATGATGTGTGATCTATGTGTCTGTACTGTGTGATATATGTGTCTGTACTGTGTGTGATCTATGTGTCTGTACTGTGTGTGATCTATGTGTCTGTACTGTGTGATCTATGTGTCTGTACTGTGTGATCATGTGTCTGTACTGTGTGTGATCTATGTGTCTGTACTTGTGTGATCTATGTGTCTGTACTGGGGTGATCTATGTGTCTGTATACTGTGTGTGATCTATGTGTCTGTACTGTGTGTGATCTATGTGTCTGTACTGTGTGATCTATGTGTCTGTACGTGTGTGATCTATGTGTCTGTACTGTGTGTGATCTATGTGTCTGTACTGTGTTGATCTATGTGACTGTACTGTGTGTGATCTATGTGTCTGTACTGTGTGTGATCTATTGTCTGTACTGTGTGATCTATGTGTCTGTTACTGTGTTGTGATCTATGTGTCTGTACTGTGGTGATCTATGTGTCTGTACTGTGTGTGATTATGTGTCTGTACTGTGTGATCTATGTGTCTGTACTGTGTGATCTATGTGTCTGTACTGTGTGATCTATGTGTCTGTACTGTGTGTGATCTATGTGTCTGTACTGTGTGTGATCTATGTGTCTGTACTGTGTGTGATATGTGTCTGTACTGTGTGTGATCTATGTGTCTGTACTGTGTGTGATCTATGTGTCTGTACTGTGTGGATCTATGTGTCTGTACTGTGTGTGATCTATGTGTCTGTACTGTGTGTGATCTATGTGTCTGTACTGTGTGATCTATGTGTCTGTACTGTGTGTGATCTATGTGTCTGTACTGTGTGTGATCTATGTGTCTGTACTGTGTGTGATCTATGTGTCTGTACTGTGTGTGATCTATGTGTCTGTACGGGTGTGATCTATGTGTCTGTACTGTTGTGATCTATGTGTCTGTACTGTGTGTGATCTATGTGTCTGTACTGTGTGATACTATGTGTCTGTACAGTGTGTGATCTATGTGTCTGTACTGTGTGTGATCTATGTGTCTGTATGTGTGATCTATGTGTACTGTATCATGTGGTGTGATCTATGTGTCTGTACTGTTGTGATCTATGTGTCTGTACTGTGTGTAAATGCTATGGGTGTCTAGTTCTGTGTGTGATCTATGTGTCTGTACTGTGTGTGATCTATGTGTCCTGTATGTGTTGTTGATATATGTGTCTGTACTGTGTGTGATCTATGTGTCTGTACTGTGTGATCTATGTGTCTGTACTGTGTGTGATCTATGTGTCTGTACTGTGGTGATCTATGTGTCTGTACTGTGTGATCTATGTGTCTGTACTGTGTGATCTATGTGTCTGTACTGTGTGTGATCTATGTGTCTGTACTGTGTGTGATATACTATGTGTCTGTTACTGTGTGTGTGATCTATGTGTCTGTACTGTGTGTGATTCTTATGATGTCTGTACTGTGTGTGATATATGTGTTTGTACTGTGTGATCTATGTGTCTGTACTGTGTGTGATATATGTGTCTGTACTGTGTGTGATCTATGTGTCTATTGATTATTACAGAGTTCGTCAGAAAGGTGATCCAGCTCTATGAAACCACAGTGGTGAGACATGGGTTAATGTTGGTTGGGCCTACAGGTTCTGGCAAGACGAAGGTGAGTACAGCCTCATTTTATTTGACTGTAATGTATTCCGTTAGAAAGATAAACCGCTTCCACTTGGTTGTTCCCATCAAGATCTCACTTATATTTTGTCTGTAATTAGGAAGGTTTCAGAAAGTACTTTTGTAATGAAAACAGAAATGCATGCTCCAAGTACGCTGATAAATCCCCTTAAAATGTTAGCAGTCCCTGGATGTTTGTTGTTTGTATTTCGTACTTAAAGGAGAAACATGTTTTATGTTCATTACATGGAAATTTAAACCATTTCCACGATACATAAAGCGAGATGTTTTGTCACTATGTATTTACTTCATTATTTCTTTCCAGTTGGTCTTGGATAATATTTATGGATGATTACATTATAACAGACTTTTAAAACATTGGTGAAGTATAGGGCTTTTAGTTTTATTTGTTGGTATTTTATAAAACTCAATAATGTGTTAGTAAAACTACAGTCATGTAATTCCAACTATAGTGGCACGTCCATAGTGTAGTAAAAACAACCATATTTATTTGATTTGTAAAAATTATAATGTTACCTTGGATCAGATAATAAATAATAAGAACATCATTTGAATAGGTACCACTGATAAGTTATCATGTTAATTAATTGAAAACTTATAACATGTTTCTCTTGTTTTGAATGGAAACAAATAGGTTTATTTTACTATGGCTATCATATTATATGTATTTATGATATAGTATTTAATAAAATATCTAATACAAATTAAGTCAAATACACGCGGATAAAAAATTTTACGCTTTGAACACGGAATTTACTCTTTCATATATTAGTATTTTTTCCAAAGAATTCCCAAATTTACGTACAATATTTTGATATCGATTGGTTTAAAACCACCACAAATTTTAAATACATATTTCAACACAAAAAACAATAAACTAAATAAATAGTGTAAATACTATCTTTAACCAAATTATTGATTATCTCCTACAGATAATGGTTTATATTATATAAAATAATTTACAAATAACACAACATGGCGTAAGGTCACATAGTAATAATGTGTTAGCCCTAATCGTAGAATGCTATTCCTTCGTAAATTTGACTACCGAGGTTTACAAGGATGTCATGTTCCCTCCCATACACGTGGGGTAGTTTGCTCACCTCCCAGTACCTTCAATTGACCTTGAAACCTCGCTATTGAGGGTAGTGTTTCTCTTGTGGCGTGATTTGTTTGTGCTCTAGGAGAAGCTCACTCGTAAAAGGTACGACACATTTTACTAATGTAATGAATATGGTATCTTACAAACTAAAACAAAACAAAGTTGTTATATTGCATCCTATTACACACGAGAACATGGTAATAAACCAGAAAACAAAAAATCCGCAAATAATTGAAACCTACAATAAAACCAAGGGCGCATGACTACGACATTTTGCAGCCACTGTTCTCTTGACGTCTGTAGAGAAAACAGGGCAACCTGGGACCTCTGGATTTGTAGCCAAGAACTCCGATCACACAACACACAATAAAAGTAGAACAAGGTAAAATACTCACGTTGATGAGGCACTAATACTATGAGAGTTAAAACTATAAATAGAAAAAACACAAAGTATTTAATAAATAATCGTATCAATGACCAATAACTTGGTGTGTCAACCCCGTCCAATCCGAACGATACACACACATACTCTTTTTTTTTTCGTTTTGAATATTTAACCGTAAGAGCTATCTAATTTGGTCGCCTTGTTTGTAGACTATTAGCCGTCCTGGTGGAATGCAGCACTGTCCAGGGTACACCATAGGAGGTTGTCTACACGACGAACACGTAATGATATTATAGGGTGATATGATTACTGGGTTGTGGAGTTTGAAGTGATCTTAAACTTAGTCATAGCATAGCCAAAACCTGGTGAATGTTGGGGTAGTTACCCTTTCGGGAAAACTATGATTGGTGCCAGCGAAGAATCAAACCCAGGACCCCGAAGGCCTTCACTGATAATACTTACCAATCATTTTTAAAACATTTTATGCCTCCTTATCCTTCTGGAAATCCGTGTGTTTATGTAATGAATACAATAGCAGAATTACACATATGGATAGGTATTACTTCTTTAAGGGATGTTGGTCGATCCTATCATCCGCACGCTAATTATCACAACTTGAGGTACATTTTTCTCAAAAACTGTGAGAGATATTATAATTTTATTTTATTTTTATGATCATATTATTCTTAAGCGTAAAGTAATATATTTTCAGATAAATAGGATTCTACTATATATATATATATATATATATATATATAGTTAAAATTTGTGGTTTGGTACGACAAGTGAAACAAATCAAAAAGCATGGCTACATCTTTTACGTTTCCTGAGAAAAGTTTATTTTATATGAAAAGAACACTTTGTCAAGAAACGCGTTTTAAGTTATCACTATGGTTGCCATAGTGTAAACACTAGTGTTGTAATGTTACTTATCATAACTTAGTGCATTCCAGCTTTACAAGATGGTTTATATAAATGTCATCCAATCTCCTTTTGGACAAGATGATCACTTTATTGGATTGCCTTTTCTACTTTCCTGATTCTTAGTTTATACATTTTTTTTCATAACTTTAATACAATATATCTGAGGTTAAATGCCTAACAAATGCTCACTTCTGACTAAGTTTCCTTTATTTAAATTAGCTACAGCCTCCGCAATCCAACTTTATCGTAGTTAGTTTTCATCAGATATGTCGATTTTGGAATACACGACCAAATCATTCTAATCAATAATTCTTTAAAATACTGTGTCCAACCATGAAAAAAAAAAATTCTAAGTATTTCTGACCTAAATTTATTCCTAAAATTTGGGTTTATCTTATCTATAACAAAGCTTTGAATGCGTATGTGTTTGGTGTGGTTACACAATTCATTGATAGCTAAATACTTTTGGTTTTTGTGCTAGCTATATATACCTTTAGAGCATAGCCCGAGTGTGGGTAATTCATTGGAGGAGAAACTGTGGAAGTATTCTGCCCAAACAGCCTTTGTCATCTCCTCTAAATTCTAAACATGTCTGCGAACAGCCAGTCCATAATAGGTCTGTATCACATTTATAGCTGAATTTGTAAGGCATACACGGCCTCCATTCGTTTTATCATCACAAGTTTTGCTCTTGCCTTTTTTACTTTTAAATTTTCTTAGGCGTATATTCATATATTTCTGAACATTTCTCATACTCTTATATTTCTCAATATAATAATATGACCATATGGTTGCACTGCAACAACAGTCCATCCCCTAGTCTAACAAGTCAATTTTTACCTCTCCATCTTTTATTGCTTTGTCCATGGCAATCAGGGGTTGTGGTAGAACATTGGAGAACTCATCAGGGGTAGTGGCTACTGGTGGGGGTGGGACAACCTATGCGAATAACAAGCTTTTAAGCTGTCGAGTTTGAATCAGAAGTTATATTTGGTATCTAGTAGGCATTACAAAGTTGATAGTGCACTTTTCCTTTGTAACATTTTATATTTTAAAACAAAAAAATCAAAAAAGTTACTCTAGACTTTACTATTGTTGCACCCTCTCTGGGTCCTAATACTACCCGGCCATGAAAATAATAAAAGGGAGAGAGTGAATCTATGGTACAAGTTACAAGGAAATTATCAGAAATATTAAAGAGTAACAATATGAGAAGTTTATTCAAATTAATAACAAGAGCGCAGATATCCATACATGGTCTCATTATATCATAATGAGCTATGTTGGAAATTAAACTCGGCGACACAACAATTCATCGCAGGTATATTTCCTAAAAAGAAACTTAAAATCCAATCATTATTTAGATGGTTCCGTCTATATGAGACAACAACAAAATATATATAAAAGAATAGAAGGGCCTAATGGGCACCTTGAAACGGTAACGAAAATTTCCTTATACACAGAAAACGAAGATATAAGTTACGTTACTTTAACTCAAAAACATAATATGCTGAAATTTACACAACACGAGAGTTTGGCTACAGACATTAGTCAAACTCACGTGGGACTATCTGAACCTGACTCAAAATACGAATCTAAACAATAAATAATACTTCAAATGTCCTAAAGGGACATACATTAGCAAAAGATATTTATATGAGAAATAATTAATGAATGTCATCGTTAACTCAAAACCAAAAATTATTAATTATTTTACTTTACGATTATTCAAATAAGAAACGTAAATTCAAAGATTAAAGTTTTATATTCAACACAACTATCAGCAAATTCAAACATATTAACTTTTAACTAGAACAAACATAAATTCCATTTATAAGAGAGAAGTTTAAAGTTTTATATTCAATATATAATAGAGTCGAAAATAAGTTAGAGTCCATGACACGCATTGCCATAGTTACGTTTTGATACAGATTTACAAGTTCATCCTGCCATTGTCCAGATCAGGCACAATGGTCCTTCGTACATCGTCGACGGTAAGATAGTCAATATGGCCACACATACGAAGCCGTTATATAATGGTTTCTTTGCACAGAAAGGGGAGGTGGGATACGCATTAACACGCTAGGTGACGTACACGATGTCTTGATTTAGTCACGTACACAAATATGTACAAGGCGCCATCAGAAAATTCGCCGGTTTCTTCAATCTTTCGATGTTGTATAGGTGGTTCTTCTTCTCACCACCAGAGGTCAGAAACGTATTTATCCTAGTCGTCGTCAAAGTTGTAGAGCTCTTGTCTACGCCAGTTGCAAGGAAGGCGTCGGGACGTCTTGTAGATACATTGAAACAGGCTTGCCCCACTCGTCGTGTTTAGTCCGTCCGGTATAGTCCAGCCATGCAGCTAACTAGTAAATTATTATTATTTGCACCGCGTCTTACTACCCATTCGGGTTATACGCACTTACGCTAATGTGTAATGGTTGGGTGATTGTGAGATGAAATGGAGGACCTACAGTTTAACGTGGAATCCGAACCACGGTGGAGGCCTGGCATTCCCCACATTCACAAGATGTCTTGTCAGAGGTGAAGGAAGGGTTTGATAGTCAGATAAATCTTTGCCGGGAGCTAACTAGTAAAGGCAGAATTATTTAGTGAGTACATGTACAAACTATTAACATAGAATTGGATTTGGTAGTGAAATATATTGTCCAGCGTTGTTAATTATGTCTTATCAACCTACATGAACTACAACAGAGAAGATTACTATTGTAGGGATTCTAATTGAGATGTACATATTGGATCGGGTAGTATGATTTACTACGATTCGTGCGTCCATGTCAGTGCGGGGTGGGGTCCAATCGTAACATATTACAACTTAATGTTACACTATATCATCTGTATAATTTTCCTTGAAAATTAATTAGCCACCTAGTTTAATTCCACACGAGGGAACTTCTTTCCTCCCAGCTATTTCCATGACGCCCAAATAGTTTATTTTGCGCAAATCTGTATAACACGTCCTACGTAGTCGAGCGCTAACCGGGAAATGTTTTCATTCAATGCTTCCCTTCCCCAAAATATGAAGCAACAGACGCTAATAGAAACACCCTGGTTGTCTATCTGTTCGCGCCAAAACTCCCCTTTCCACTGAGAAACCACGCGTGCATCTTACAGATTCTGGGTATAAATAAAACAAAACACCACGATTATTAAAAGTGAATATTCAAAGTAATAAACTTAGATGCAGCTAAAATCCAAACAATGACTTTATAAGAATGAAAAATAATTGAGTTGTCGCACCAAGACTTACCGCGCAGCTTGCACCAAGTGACACGGGGTAATCAAGGGAATTATTTTAACCAGATTGATAAAATGATTATAATAACAAAAAGAGATTTATTATAACAGGAAAATAAAAGATATGATTGATTTCTTTAGATATACAAAAACATAAGATAGAAGTTCCAGATTAATACTGTCTTGTCGCAACACAGGCAAGATCAAATGAATTAGGCTTGAAGAGCAATGTTCAATAACAAAACAGCTGGACTGACGCCGGCTACGGTCAGGTGATTCTAAAAGATAAACAGTGAGGTAATTATAAACAAACGTTAACTGGAAATAATATATATATAGTATTGTTAACACATTTATAATTTAAGCTAGCTTGCTTGATTAGGACTTAAGAAAATTCCTCAAGAGACATTGTGTAGTGAAATAGCAATAGAAAAATTAGTTGATTACATTGGTAGATGGCTAACATACAGGTGTCTACACAAAATAGTACTATGGTCAGTCCTTTCCCTATTGGTACTGCCAGAGCAATCAATAGTACATGTATTTAATGACCCACTCCCTGGGGTACAACACTAATATAATTCATCCAATACTAATACTCAGTCAATAGGTGCCAAAAACGGGCAAAGAGAATAAAGGGATTACCTGCGTGGACCCCATATAGAAACAAGAGGAGTTTCGGGTTTTTCGAACCCAAGCTAATACCACACGCAAAATGTGGCAAGAAGAATGATTCAATACATTGAACACAGTGACCCAACTAGGTCCTAAAGGATAGACACCTGGTTTCTCAGTGGATATAGGAAATATACTGCCTCTTGGACCAATATAACAAGTCTGAGGGACTTGAGCAACACTAGATTTACTGTAACTACATCAACAGTGTTGGAATAATACAAAACCAAAATCTAGTCACTCTGACTGAAACATGAAGTCAAAATAAACATAATAATCTCCTCGACTATACTAAGTCTAGAATAAGCAATAAGTCAGATGGACTTACTAAATAAACAATTTCTAATCATTCGACTAAACAATAAGTTAGATGGACATATTAACGTCGCCTCTATACTTAGGAAATCGGAGAGGATATAGGTGGATAGGATATATATAGGATATATATAGGATATATATATAGGATATATATAGGTGGCGCGGTGGTGAGAACCACGTTCAACACTCCATGACCACTGGTCCCTTCGTGAAGATAAGTTTTTCTTGAAGGCGCGGTGGTGAGAACCACGTCCACTATTCCATGGCCACCGGTTCCTTCGTGAGGAGAGGTTTATTTTCAGTGGCGCGGCAGTGAGAACCACGCCCAATACTCCATGGACACTTGTCCCTTCGTGGAGAGAAGTTATTTCTTCAATGACGTGATGTGATAGAATAATATAAAGTAGATCTGAGAGTACTTATTTTATAGCCTTTTTCTGACTAGAACGGAACAAAAAAAGAAATAGAAAAAGAGGTAATAACATAGGTGGTTATAGGATGGACTAGATCTTGAGGGGGGAGGAAAAGGGGAGGTTCGAAGATACGCCGCCACGACAGTGGCACTCGAGGATCGTGGGAGCGAGCATAACTTAATTTTAGTTCTTTTATACGACTGGAGATGAAGTAAGTGGATGTGTTAGGACGCACCCTGTCACCATTCGTGTTGAGTATTTTTCTAGAAGGCATGTTGGCGCTATCCGATCCCATCCAGCCACGGTGAGCAAGTCTTGAAGCATATTATTCCTGAATGTATTAGATTTATTTATCTTATTTGGATTCCAATATTGTAAGTTTAGTCATTGTATGCAGATTTGTATTATTAAAATGCTTTGTAGTATTCTCTATTGAGAGCACGTGGATCATATCCGAGTCCATCCAGTCGTTAACAGTAGGTTTTGAAATATATTATTATTAAACGTTTTAAATCTTATCCTTTTATTTGGATTTTGCCAATATAATTATTATAAGTTCCTATTTTTATGTACCTAATTGTGTAGGTGTCAGCATTACATGATTGACACGCTACAGTTTGATGTTAAAGGCCTAAAATTGATGTTAAAGAGTTTAAAATTAGAACATAATAAATGTTGCTTAAGACTTTGATTATAGTTTGGGCCATAGAACCCTACAATTTATTATGAACACATATTTTAGCTGATGAATTTATTTTATCATAATTTCTAATAAACTTTAGGTGGGATTTGTACAATTACATATAAACTACTGTAAAAGTATTTTAATAATATTAAAGCTGCTAGGCACTTGTAAGTCTATTAGATCAATAGTGAATTTATGGGTTTAAAGAATATGATTAAATTAACAAAATAAATAATAGCAAACAAATATATATAAATTAAATGCTCGAGGGTTAAGAGCCTAAAATCCTGACCACTTTACGCTAGGTAATATATCAAGCGGATGCTGTTTGAGATTGTCGAAACATACCCCGAAGCAATTGGTTACACAATCAGCATAATCTTTACTTTGTAATCTCTTGTTGCATATATAAACTGTTGCTATCACCCTTACAACAAGAACTTTTCCCTTATTACACTTTTGGTGAATTCCACGCCATTTATAGAAACTACAAACCATAAAATGCTGCAGTAATATTTTTGTCACCATCTTTTTCCCGTAGGTCCCTTCTGCTGCTTTTCTGATAGACTCTGCACACACTGTATTTGTACCATTACCAAGAAGTTCATTGTAATATTTACAAGCAGGGGATTATCCATATTCATTAAACCACAGACATTTTATTTGGTAGCGTGTTCCCCTTTACCAATGCACTCCATCATATAAATTACCTTAAAATTATACCCAACAAAATCACACTTTTTTCTCAAACTAAACCTAAAGTTATATATAATGATGTAGGCCTAACATCTGAATTTATTTTTGTATTTTTTACGCTAAGGATTATCAGACTCTTCTAGAGACATAGCTAACATTGACATCTATATATCTATAATAATAAAAGTAAGGGTTTGTTGTTGTGTTTATGTGTGTGCGATGCTCAACCAAATCTACGGCACTCAGAGATCTGAAATTAGTATCATAGGTGGACGGAAGAGGATCCGAATGCACCTAGAGGCCTGATTATAAATTTATAATTAGATTTTAAATTAGAGTATTTTTAACAAATTTTTGAAGAAAATATTTTTAATCTGGTTTAGAATTACTTTTCATTTGAAATCGGGGGGCTTATATATTTCTTATACCACAGTGGGTCACGGGCAACGCCATGCGGTATTGCTAGTATAAAACAAATAGCAAAAAATACAGTATTTTTCTATCGATATCGTCCAGATGATAAAATCAAATGCCCCTTCCATTCCCCAAAGACAATGGTTTTATTTAAGGTAGTACGTTTATTTCCTAATTGACACGGGCGTGGATAGCGTGGGGACAGGGAATACAAGACAAGACCACTTGCAATTCATATTTCTCTTGGAAATAGTTCCTGTCTTTTGCCAGCCCCTACGTTTTCCTCGAAGGAATTATACCCTTTCTGTTTTCTCATTATTTTAAGAAATTACTTCCAGGTTGTGTTGTCAATTCGACGGGACTCTTCCTTAATCTGTCGATTTTCAGAACTGCCACAAAATAATTTTATTCAATCAATCCCAGCTTTTAAAAACTTGCACCCTGCTGTTTTCAACTAATAACTGTGAGTGCTGCTACACACAGCTTATAGTGAACACCATTTGCATTTAAATGTGAAACGTTAATTGGTTTACTACTTGTGTTGCCAAGTTCATCTTGTGAGGCAAAAATAAGTTTTAGTTCACTGCATTAGACTAAAAACTTACTTGTGATCAAGTATGACACAAAAGTGATTAAATCACGTTTCAGTTTGTAAAGTGCACAGAAACGTATTGGATAGCATCCATATAAGAGAAACAGGGAGGTGTTTAACACAGAAAAATGAAAAAAGACGATCCATGTTTGGATCAATACATTAATGATTGAGGTAATTTATCTATATGATTAATACAATAGCTAAGTAAATTATCATAATACAAAATTGGTTATTCAGTTTATAAAAACAATGATTAAATTTTCTTTAATATGAAAGTAGAATTGGTAATTTTCAGGACCGTATCAAGGAAATGAGGTTTCAACACCCGGCTCGCCTCCCCCCCCCCCCCTTCTCCTGAAAGTATAAATAGTATTTTTTTATTTTCTCTTCAATGCCTAGACTCGTAGTTTCTTGGAGTCAATTAAATTTTCTAATAACTACAAACTGAATTATGTATCAGAACACTTTAAAATGCTCATAAATTATTAAATGTAAGAAAAATTTAGGAACGTCACCACGAGCTACTGAAAGTAAGCCCAACCCCAAAATTAAACTCGGTAAGAGCTTGGTTAAATCCATCCCTCCCCTACCTTCAGTAAATAAAAGCTAACAACGCCTATGAATAGAAATGTGTTTATCACTACGTAGCTCATGATGTTATTAAGATGTTATGTTCAGGGAAACAACTGCCAAGTCTTAGTAGTAGTAGTAGTAGTAACAACAATTATTATAATACCAAGTATTAAGTTGTGCAGGCAAGAGAGCCTGAAAGAGTTATTCTTACTTACAAACATAAACCACCAGATCCTCTAACAAAGTTTATACAATGAAGGCACGTTAGTATGGTATTAGTTGACTAATGCAAGTACATTAATTTGACTGCGCGGGAACAACATGCACCGTGTAAACAGATGAGCAAGCTACTAAAAAACAAGTCCACTTGCAAGTGAAAGAGTTGGTCACCTTCCAACTTTACTAATGCAAGAGGACAATTCAAAATGGCGGCAGCTAAAACATTGTTTGTGCGGGGGACACTTGTGGAATGTTAAGAAAAGAATGAGTTTTTGTGGGATTTTAAGCACCAGATATATTAAAATAAGAATCAGAGGCATAATGCACTAGAGGATATTGTAAAGTGATATCACGCGTACATATTTTCAAGAAGTGTCCAATATAAAATGTTACGTAAATATTGAAAATGTACCTTGTGAGAGAAATTATTTAATATCGGTAAACATATAATATAAATAATTTTATCAAACTATTAATTCCTACCAATCAACGTGGCATGTGTAATTTTTTTTATATACAATCACAAAATAAAATACAACATTGTATTACCGTGATTAGTAGCGGCAACATAATATTCCTGTTATTGGCAAGTAAGTTATGAATGGCTGGCGGTTTTCACGCGAAATCACCAACACGCCTTCCAATCTCTGTATTTGACACTTTAACCAAGGTTTATATGTTTTATTTAATAATGTTCAGCCCATCTTCAAACATTTTGTAATTGGCAACTTGAGTAAATACATAACATAATATTATTGTATCATAGCAAAGCAGATAATTTATATTTAAAATAATCTACAAATTAATTTATAATTATTTTGAAGAATATTTTAGGCCTAGCTAGCATTTATCAAGATGTTTTGTATTAGTAAAGTAAAATTTAAAACAGGGTTAAAATATCTGGGCCTATTTAAAATATGCACAACCGAGTTTGGTTGTATTGGAATTTATTGACCTTATTTGAGTTTAATTTTATTTATCATCTATGCTAAGTGAGTTAACAAATCAAGCAAAGTAATATAATATTATTTGGGATCAACTGAAATATATTTTAATGTATTAAGGAATTAAGAAATAGAAGACATACATAATGTTTTTAAATAAGTCAAATAATTATGATAAATTGCATTTATTGAAAAATTGTAATTTATTTGGCCACCCATTCTTATTCTAAAGTCACCTTTTCTAGCTCCTAACACTTAAGCATAATTATTATATGCATATAAGTAGCCCGAACAAGAAATGAGAAGTAGTGATAAAAAAAATGGCTCCAATAGAGACCAGTTAGCACCACTTCATTTTCAGCCATGTTTTTAGAAGCGATACTAATACGAGGGGGAAAATGCGTGTCAACACATCTAGCATGTTAGTAAGCTAATACTAGTAAACTTACATTAGTCCACTAACACCGTGACATCGGTTCTTGAGCAATTATGTCCTGGACCCCTAATTTTGAAACTTGCGAAAATACTCGCTTGCGAGCTAACTCGCAACTTATGAACTCGCAAATCGCAGGCTGTACTGAAACAGAGCTAATTTTGAAAGGTTTCTAATGTCGTGCGAGTTGGTGTAGTGTTGTTTCGCTTGCGACTGAGTTTTCAATCCGACAACACTGTAAAACCATGACGTGCCAAAGGGTGGGGGCGATGGTATGCCACAACACGTCATTATACAAGATACGTAACTGAAAGTAAACATTATTATTGTATCGATTACATCATTTACAACGGTTAGTTTAGTTTCATTGGGAAACCATCTTCCAATTATTGTATACATCTAAACTTGTTGTCTCAAAATTTTCTCAAAGTTATATGACTAAAATAAAAACTATTTCTACGGAACAATCCAATTTAGCATACTTGGTAGCGTGCTTGACCCGAATTCGAACTTTCACGAGTTCAATCCCACCCTAGGTAAATTATTTTAATTTTTGTCTGAATTTAAATCACGTTTTCGTAATTAAAATTCAGTAATATATTTTTTTATTTTCGCAACTATTTTTAAAACATAAATATACCCTAAAAAAATTTTACTATGTGAATAATAATTAGCTTACTTAGCCTTATTTTAAAATGTGTACAAACCTTATTTTAAAATGTGTACAATTTTATATCATAAAACCCATTAATTTAATTTTTAAATAATCACCTACATACAGAATTTCAAAATTAATATAGGCCTAGCCTTTTTAATTTATTACCTTTTTAAATTATTTTTAACGACTATTATGTTAGTCTACGTAGGCTCAAATACCTTGTGTATTTCTATAAAATATATTTAAAACATATTAAATGCTTACTAATACGTTCATTTAAAATTAAAGTTTAAAGTTTGATAAATTAAAAAAAAAAAATTATGGATTTGAACACGCGAACCTTAGATCATGAGACGGTTACGTTACCGACTCACCCAAATTGACGATTTAGGAAACTTAAAAAATTAGAAATTATAGATTTATTTTCACCCAAACAAATATTTGTTTTGAAGGATTGCATAAAATGTACAAAGCAATCATATTCTTTTCTTCTGTAAACCTATTTTGTACAGTGATAGGTTTATTTCAACAAAATCACTCTCAGAAAGCTGCAACCGAAGAGGGGGATGGCATCCATTTTGTTATGTTATTGCCTATTCGATAGACAAGGCCTGTCTCGCACGGTGTGAGGCTGGCGAGTTGAATCCGCTCGCTATTCGATCGTGTGACGTCAGTTTTCGCAGCGCAGAAGTTTCAAAATTAGGGGTTTGCGAGATTGTGTGCGAGAAGAGAGAAATACGCTAGCGAATCGCTACTCGCACGTTTCAAAATTAGAGGCCCTGATCACGGAGTGTAAGCTGTAGTTTGAACTTTATAAATACTTACAAGAACTGTAAACAATAGGTAGTCAAAATATATTTCTACGAAGTGTATTTTTTTAAACTTGTCTAAGCAGATTAACATTAGAAATGGGACTATCCCTTTAATTCTAAGATATTAAAGACATTCTAGGTTCATAATTATCTCCAAATAGCATCTGGAATAACATTTTGAAGAATTTGACTTGATGTCAAAATTTTAAACAATGCATAAAAATAATTAATATTATTTATATAGTAGGGAGATTAACTAAATCATGTTTATCACATGACAAACAATAAAGCATTTGTCATCGGCACCATACCACAACAGTTTTATAATTTTGGTTTAAAATATTCTCACTATAACATAAATTGTGCATTTTTAAGGATTCAAGGTTTCTTCACACGAAAGAAAATTAAAAACTCGTATTTGAGATACGGATTCAATCCATTTATATATATTTTTTAATACTACTATTTTTAGCGCTGTGTCTTACTACCCGTTTTGGTTATATGCTTATGTACTAATTATACTAAACGGTTAGGGATTAGGAAGGCTTAATTTAGAGGAAGTGCATCCACATTGGAAGGGAGAGTGAAAAAGATTTGAGGAAAAACTACCTTCAGTGCGACTGAAGTGGGTAACATTTTAATTCGTATAAATGAAGTAGCTTTTCATAAAAGTGTATTTGATAAATTCGAGTTATTATTTTAAAAATGAAGCTTAATATCGATAAAATATTATGGGCCAAATTTCCTAGACCAAATAGTCAGTAAAGTTTGATTTTGGTAGGAAGAATAATAGATGTTAGTTACTAAAGTTACTAAAACTTTTTAATATATTCATACATCAAGTCATATTATCTGCAGCAATCACGTTTGTTAGATATTATCACTACCTATAAAATAAAACAAATTAGTGAGATATTAAAATGTTATCAATATTGGACGCAAAGAAACATATTTGAATTTTCTATACTGTTCTTCAAACCCTTTATCCAATATAGCTCTTTGCTAGACCATTAGCATATTACTTCGTGGAAAGGAGAAAAAAAAAATTTGAATGTGATCCACGACCTGTCCTTCCTGGAACTGTGTCTTGTATATCCAGAGTAGTAAGCGGATTAAGTGAAACTTTGGAACCTCCACGAAACTATAATTAGAAATTAATGTACCCTGGGCTTCTCATTTAAACAGCAGGACTGAGTGTACAACTGTACATATCCTTTATTGAACACCATTTAACTCCCAAATAATTAGGTATGTTTTGTTTAGCACCACCTCTTACCACACATTCGGGCTATAGGCTTATGACAGGTGACCTGGGGGTCTAGGGGTAAGGTGTCGGACTTCTTTGCTGGGGTCCGGGGTTCAATCCTCTGTCCCGGCTGTGAAAAAAACAAGGGGAAAAAAAACTTATTTTAATTAAATATAATCTCGGGACCTGTGGATTTAGATAGGCACTTATACTTAACCTGCCTGCGGAGCTCCGGTAAATCACATATCTAGGTTAACATATTTATATAACATTTGTTTTGTTGTCAAAGCTATAATTATTATATCACAATCTTAATCCAATTTAAATCATTCGATAACAAAATAAAAAAAAACCTTTTTCCTTACATTTTCAAAGGCAAAATAAAACCAACATATATACCTAAGTCAAACCACGTACAAAATTATGGCACAGAAAGTTTATTATTTACCCTTAACACAATTAGACTTCTTTGAGTCAAACAAAATAGCCACACTGCTCACAGCCACCTATTATTTACCTTTTTTTTAAAAAAAAACATCCTCAGTCCCGCAATAATATAAGAAAATTGAAACTTCTCACCCTAGACCATTTGTAGTCGAGAACTCGATCATATGTACACATCTCTTTATGTTTACTGAAGGATATGCATGTCCTCACAAACTCTTCAAGTAGTAATCAAGATCCTGGTGTACATCCTTTCATAATCTTAAACTGGTAATAAGTAGAGTAACAAGTCTTTTTTTCTTCTTTTCTAATGATTGTAAAGTGTTTACATCCCGGCATTAATATCACTTCTTTTCAACACCACGCCAATAACAAAACAAAAGACCTTTCCAATACACGCCAAAGAGGTGATACCATTTAGAAGTAGTAATATTGTTGGAATAGTGACGTATGGATGATTGTAAATAGGGATTATAATTAAAGGGGATGGTTTTCTTTGTCACAGATTTGCCCCCTAATGTTTCAGAAGTTAGTTTTAGTATTGAAAACTGCTACTGGAACATTACCAGCCATTGGTGCACTTAAAGTGGTAGGTTTAAGGTCCATTGTCTAACGACTTTTCCTTTCTTCTAAACTTGGCACCGTTGAGATCCTTGCAGGTAAGGTTGCTCGGAAATGTACATTCATTTAACCCTTTACATATTGGTTTATAGGTTTTGAAGACGCGCACTTGACTTATGTCGGTGTCCTCGCAACCAAAGCGACAAATTAAAACACCTGCTTCTGGGTTTCAACCGCACTACACCAGCTATTTGAGCAAATTCCAATAGCACTCTAGTTGTCCTCCAGGTGAAACATTTATCTACTACCTTGGGTTTTACATAACTTTTTTTTTTACAAACATTTACACAAATATGTTACATGGCTAATGCTTGCCTTATATAGTATAAGCTGTTAGCATTCTCTAGACCTACATACAATTGAATTACTAACACAAAACAAAACTACCCTCATTACATTGAAACAAAACCACACTTTAGCAATAGACTGGACATATTAAAATTAATAGTTTACACACTCTTTAACTAAACCAAAATTCTTAAATATTAAATAGCTAAGTGGATGGCAAAAGTTAGATAGAAACATAGTCGTGTTACAATATGAGACTCTCCTCTTGCAACTTATGAGACAATTGTTCCAAACAAAAAAACAACAACTCGTGAACTCATGCCAAATTGGTGTTTCCTGAAATGTACTGTGCCCCCAATCATCTTCAATATACCCACTAAACTCACCCTAACTGTTTGGGTACCTACAGCCCCTAGGCTTCTTATTACACCACTGGTCGCGAATGCTGACTCTCATAATATGAATTTCAACTTCTTAAAGTGAGATTATCATAACAATCCTCTGCCAGGTGATTTACATACACCATATGAGAAAATTAAACAAGTTAAAAATAATAATTACAAACATTAGTTGATTATATGAAGAAAAAAAAACCTTTTTCAAACCCTGAGATAAACATAGACTATAATGACACAATATATTAAATAATATAGTAGTTTGACATAACTATTCAATGAAATTATAGGTTGTTTAGAAATAGACATACAAAATGTTATAACGTGCCCTATCATAAGTATAGGCCTACCATGGAAATACTGGGCCATTTTCACATAAATATCAAGCACTTATCATAAGGTTCTACACGTATGAATAATTTATAACTTCATAGGGTGTTTTAAAATAAATACTAAGCGAAATAATAAAAAAAAACATTTACACAATGTTGTCTGTTATAAGATAATGGAAATAACTTCCCTCGTTCCTGACTGCAAGGAGCGTAATGACGGAAACCAGGTACCACACTTGCTGGGGCCGGCTTATGGCGACTAATTGGTGAAATCAAAAGTTCCGGTGCGTCTCTTCTCAGCTGTTGGGGCTACACATCTCAAGTATACAGTACATACTTGTAAACACACAAGCCCTATCATAGGGTAACAATTGCAGATAAAGTTCATGGATTTAACTTCTTTTTCTTAAAATAACTTCATTATAATTAAACTGAAAATGCTTATAACGTCTTAGACCTCGTCATGTTACTTGTCTGCTTCCCATACATGAATAAGGAATGACTTTGGTTGTGATGTTACTTTACTCTCAGAAAATCCCACTCTCTTGTCTCTTCCTCTAACTATATTTTCTTCTGACATATACAAAAAATAAATAAATAACCTTCAAAGTTTCACCATAAAACATTTAATAATTCTCGATGCTATTCATTTCCAATAAAAGTTGTGTGGGTTCCTGCCCTTTCACAAGTTTTAATATTCATGTGACTATCACAAGTCTGCCCAGTCTAACAGCTACCGGCACAGAGGGACTAGCCTTAATGTTGACGCTGGTTATAACCATTATACATATATTTTAAATACTCACAGGATTTTCTCTCTCTCATTTTGTAGGCACATTCTTATCGTGTAGGTCTTCGGGATGCATCTTCTCTTCACATGGGGTATTTCTTAACTTCTTTGACGTAGATACTTTAACAATAACAAATAATCTATTACTGATTGTCGAAATTATCCATTATAATTCTTAAGTAATAATTGTGGGATAAATTACCCTTTCCACAATACAAAAAAAAATTTCTCCACACTTTTGTTTTATCTTTCTTATCTTTCCTTAGATTGATACCTGACTTGTATAATACGGTGTGTACCTTCCAACCTTGAAAAAAAAAATGCCGCAGGTTATTTGTTGGATGCTGAGAATTTTTCACCAATCCTTCCTAGAGTTTCTAAATTCTTCTTATTTTTTTTTTGTAGTTTTAAGTGTTTTAATGGTGTAACCGGCTTTAGATATAATCAATTGTAATCCACATTGTTGTGTCATTCGAGGCGCCACCTATGCAGTGCTGGGAACTCGTAGAGCCATGTACCTCATTTCCCCGGAGAGATGGCTCACGAAAGGGTTGACCAGCCCTTAATGTTAACATTTAATTTGCTTCTAAAATAATTGAATGTTTTAATAATACAAGTCTATAATCGCCTTTTTAAGATAGTGATATCAATATTGTCTTCCCATGTTCAAATTTGAAGTCAAGTGATGATACTATTTAATTATTTGTACAAAAGTTGGCTACTTCTGTTCTTCTGACTGACAAACACATCGATGACTCTGTTGCTGAAGTTTAGAAATTCAACAATTACATCCTTAAGTATAGAACAAACAGCCAGCGAATTTAACTGATCTTGTCCTATGGTGCTCTTGAATCTAATAGACAACTCAAAGATAATCCTTCAACTTCTAACATAAGCTCGGGACACGTCGGATTTCCTGACATCTCCATTTCTTCCTTTTCATTTAGTAATTCTTCCCTAAGATCTACACCAAGGGTGTTAACTTTTTCTTGACATACTAAAAATGCTCCCAGAGTGTGTGGAACCTGCGACCGGTCTGGGCTGCCTACATCGCAGGTCAACAGTTTCCCTCTTTGACAATTACATTTACATCAACTGGTTGAGGATGATGACTAGAACCACGGGATGCTTGCCCTTGATAAACTGGACCTATGTTAGCTGGTACCCTATGTTGAGGGTTCGTCTGGGACGGTTGAAATGGGGTATGGGAGTTACTCCTAGACCTAAAGTCCCTGTCGTTGTCCCCATAAGGGTGGTTCCTAGGTTGGGGAAAAGGTCCGTTGACTGACCTTTTGTCTCTTACCTCAAGGTTATGATGGGAGTTTTCCCGACCTCTACCAGGATAGTGGTGCTCTGACTGGGCACCCCAAACTAAACTACGGCCTGAATGGTCGCGAGGAGGTCTATCTCTCCTCCACGCTTCCTGTGGACGTGCTCCCAGTTGAAACTGTGGAGTAGGTCCTACCCCCTGTTCCACGTTCGGCCTCCTATGAAGTGGGGAACTAAACTGTCCTACTTTGTCCCTACGCCTATCCTGTTCCAAAGCGTCCAAGCGCTGCAGTCCGGCCCTAAACTCCTCCAAAGTGTTGTAGGTAATCCCTACCAACATCTCGCGGTACCGTATGGGTAGTTGATGCGTGACCATATATATCAACTCAGAGTCACTGATGTTCGACTCGAAATTCCTACTTTTACTATACATGTCGGCAAGGTAATCCTCCAGAGTACCTCCGTTCTCATGGTACCTTGACGCATGTAATTTAGCCCTCATTTGGCCCTGGATCTCCACACTCCAAAACATTGCTAGGAATCGGGTTCGAAACTCCTCCCAGCCTGTGATGCTTTCGCGCACTACCGACCACCAAGGCAAAGCGTCACCAGTGAGGGAACTCCCCCCTAACCTTATTTTTTCCTTATCATTTAGTCGACGCCCTTCAAAAAGTTCCTCCAGAGTGTTGAGGTGGCTAACGGGATCCTGCCCACTCCTGCGATTGAATTTAGGGAGTCTATCCCCAAGAGCCCGGTCTCCTAAAAGGGTACACAAAGATGAAGAAAATGGGCTTAAGTCGCCCAGCCCTCCTAACCTGACCTGGTCTGACAATCCCTCAAGCTGGTTCTTTACCATTTTTACCTCCTCGGCTGTATCAGTCAACCTCTGATCCAACACCACCTGGGTTTTGGCTAAATCCCGGTTCTTGTCCTTCAGTGAGCCAACAGTAGAGTTCAGAATCCCCAGTGTATTTGTCTGACTCTCGTTTCCTGTGCGCACCACTAGGCTTAGTCTATTCAATCCTTCCTCTAGCTGTGCGACCTGCTGTTCTTGCTTCTGTGCCGTCAACCTTTGGTTTGACTCCAAGGTCAGGCTAAACTCATCCCTTGACTCCAGGATCTCTTTCTTAACACTGGCCAGCTCCTGCCTGAACCGCTCTTCAGTGGCCTCAACTCTAACCTCAAAGTCGGCCCTGGTCTTGCCTATTGCCGCTGAAAACTCTTCCCTCATACTGACCGTTAATGAACCGATGTGACGCATAATCTCACTGCGGGTTTCCTCCTGAGTAGAAACGAGCTTTCTCTCGAGGACTAACTGCCCTTCCCTCATCTCCATTAACAACTGTTGGATACCCGCCATAAGGTCCAACGAAGGGGTACTATGGGGAACTTCCATAGGGAAAGGAGGGATTTTGTCCCCGTCTGGTGACGGACCCTCAAAATAAGTTTGGGATGAGTCGTCGCTCAAATCCTCAACCACTACTTGGTCCCTAACTACCTTTTCCTGCTGTGGTGTCGTGGTAGCAGCATCATCCTCCAACCCTACATCAATTGATTGTCCATCCATTATTGTGGGTAAAACCTCAGCCTCATACCTAATGTTTATCTTAGACTGTCCTCTGTCCCTACTTCTAAGAAAATACCCTTCCTGGCTCATAACCTAAACCACATTTGAAAATACTAGGTTGCTCTATCCTAACCTTATCGAAAAGCCCCGCGTTAAGGCGCCACTGTGAAAAAATAAATAAAAAATAAGGTAAGAAAAAAAGTACTTTTTTATTTTAATTAAATATATATTTCTCCTACTGTTGTATGTAAAAAAAAATAGTTCAATTTTATCTAGCTCAGTTGCACGAGGAAACTTAATCTCGGGACCTCTGGGTTTAGATAGGGACTTATACTTAACCTGCCTGCGGAGCTCCGGTAAATCACATATCTAGGTTAACATATTTATATAACATTTGTTTTGTTGTCAAAGCTATAATTATTATATCACAATCTTAATCCAATTTAAATCATTCGATAACAAAATAAAAAAAAACCTTTTTCCTTACATTTTCAAAGGCAAAATAAAACCAACATATATACCTAAGTCAAACCACGTACAAAATTATGGCACAGAAAGTTTATTATTTACCCTTAACACAATTAGACTTCTTTGAGTCAAACAAAATAGCCACACTGCTCACAGCCACCTATTATTTACCTTTTTTTAAAAAAAAAACATCCTCAGTCCCGCAATAATATAAGAAAATTGAAACTTCTCACCCTAGACCATTTGTAGTCGAGAACTCGATCATATGTACACATCTCTTTATGTTTACTGAAGGATATGCATGTCCTCACAAACTCTTCAAGTAGTAATCAAGATCCTGGTGTACATCCTTTCATAATCTTAAACTGGTAATAAGTAGAGTAACAAGTCTTTTTTTCTTCTTTTCTAATGATTGTAAAGTGTTTACATCCCGGCATTAATATCACTTCTTTTCAACACCACGCCAATAACAAAACAAAAGAACCTTTCCAATACACGCCAAAGAGGTGATACCATTTAGAAGTAGTAATATTGTTGGAATAGTGACGTATGGATGATTGTAAATAGGGATTATAATTAAAGGGGATGGTTTTCTTTGTCACACGGCACAGATTTATCTGATTGCCAAACCCTTCCTTCACCTCTGACAAGACGTGTATTAATCACAACTTGTGAATGTGGGGAATGCCAGGCCTCCACCGTGGTTCGGATCTCACGTTAAACTGTAAGTCCTCCATTTCATCTCACAATCACCCTACCATTACACAGCGCAAGTGCGTACAACTCGAATGGGTAGTAAGACGTGGTGCTAATAATAATAATAATAATAATAATAATAATAATAATAATAATAATAATAATAGTAATAATATAGGCTTATGTAATAGTTACGCTAATGAGTTAGGGATGTGGAAGGTTGGATTTAAAGGAAGTGTATCCATATTTTCGTGAAGGGAGATTGGGAAACGGTTAGTTTAAAATACCCTTGGTACACGCGACCGTAATTGAACCACAATCTCCCCATCATCAGCAGTCTAGCCTATTGCGATAGTTGCGCCTTAAGCTATGGATCCACCAAAGCGGGTAGTTGGATATTGTGTATCATTCTACTTAAGGAGAATATTTTACAAATCAATATCTTGAGTAGTTTAGCTGTTTAGGAGTTGACGAGATAACAGATCAATATTTCTTGAAGAACCAGTTAAACCTATTTTAAGTATGAATAAATAATGACAAGTATTAGTCGGAATGTCGTCTAAATGTCAGGCTCATTTACCCTGGTTTGACAGACACAGAGCGGTAGTAGTTCGAATCCCAATCAGATATAATGAGAGGGATCTCAACAAAATTGTTTCCTTAGTTACATTTCCTATAAAAACATTACCTTCCTTACAATTCATAATTTAAGACTAATATATATGGAACATGACCAATACGACTGGACAGTTTAATTGACTTATGTGACTCAAATTATATTCCAAAGCTGCGGGTTTTTATAAAGTGGATTAGACTCTTACTCTCTACTCGCTAGTGGGCCGGGTAGCTTCATGAAGGTTTCAGCTTGTAGTGATGAGTTTGAATTCAATTAATTTCGCATGTATGTTGTGGAAGCCTAACTCTAATTTAATTACAACATGTCCACCTACATCCGTTAGTTTATAATTTCAAACTAAAATATTTTCAAATACTAATACTGATTTTTTATTGAGAACTTTTAAATATAAATAGAGGTTACTAGTATTTCGATTTGAAATAGGCCTAATAATCTTAGGAATGTATATATTTTTACAAATTATTTAGTCTAAAAATAAATCAATATTCAACAAATTATTAGAAGGTTCTATTAATACGAGTATATACTTATTGAATTGTATATATGCATATATAGTCATACATATATTTGCCTGTAAATATAATAGAGGCACACTGCACAGTATCAGTTGTTATTTATATTAGCCTATCTTACAATAAAAGTATTAGAGATGGGTGAAACCGTGATTTTACGATATCATTGAATACAGTGATTGTAATTTTAAAATATCGGTAATTTTTACCAGTGATTTTTCACTGTGACCTGTATTCACAGTGTTTTGATGGACCGATATTTTTTCACTTTCCAACCACGGTCAAGGCTAGTATTTAGCTGCTGTCCGAGTATGCGAGTACAATCGAGTATAGAGTATCGAGTATGGAGTATGGAGTATTTAGTATTTATTCGAATTGTCCCATGAGTATCGGTTGAAAGGAAAACAAATTACTCGGGTGTTTGGCGGTTTGCAATGGAATTCGATACTTAAAGGTCTAACATAAACTCTTCTTGTCTGCACTGACATTGACAATTGACTTACAGCTACCTAATCTTTCAAGGCTTAATCTGGATTTCATGTTGCCTAACTAATGTACAGTCAATACAAAAATATGCGTTTTAAGATGTTTCATACAGTTGATAAGAAAAGAAAGCAAAACATATGTTATTAATATTTTATAGTGAAATGTTATGTAATTTTGTTAAAATTAGTAGTCCAACAAACATTATGTTAAACTTGAATACCAATATTAAAACTTATTTGACGTACAATGAGAAACTCTTGTATTATTATTATTATTATTATTATTATTAGCACCCCGTCTTACTACCCATTCGAGTTATACGCACTTACGCTAATGTGTAATGGTAGGGTGATTGTGAGATGAAATGAAGGACCTACAGTTTAACGTGGAATCCGAACCACGGTGGAGGCCTGGCATTCCCCACATTCACAAGATGTCTTGTCAGAGGTGAAGGAAGGGTTTGGTAATCAGATAAATCTTTGCCGGGGCCGAGGATTGAACCCCGGCCGCCAGCATAGAAGTCTGACACCTTACCCCTAGACCACCAGGTTACCTTAGAAACTCTTGTAATAGTATAATTTATTTAGTGATTTGTTTTACTACAGTTAAAATTTATGTGACATTAAAAATGAACATAACATAATGGCGATTGGTTTAGGAAATATTGTTTGGAATGCAGGTCATATATTATATTATTGTAATGTTATTTTATTTTAAATACCATACATCTAATAGTATATGAACTATACATATATTAGAAGCAAAAAAAAATTAGATTAGACTATATGATGATTAGAATCATAAACGCATAGTAAAAATTAAGGTTTATTTATATATTTTCTATTTTGTTACTTATATTAATTTACTATTAGCGATTTTGGGGATAGGATCACCGAAAAAATGAATACATGATTTTTTTTCGTAGCTTACTTTTAAAAAGAAACCGAGATGTGATTTGCTTAGTAAGCAAGCTTTTCCATTTTGTTATTAACAACAAATTTTTGTATTGAAAACGCATTTGAATGAAACATTTAAACCATTAAAGTCATTTTTATGAAGCAATCTGATACTGTTTTTGAAAAATGAGCTCTACGAAATCAAGTGTTTTAAATAGAAATAGCACGTAAAGCATGTCAGTCAATAAGGTCGATTCTCAATTATCTGGTAGAAAATAAAAAATAAACGAATAACAAGGCCCGCGAAGCGAGTATTTACTTGAGTGTCTTGAGGAAGCAATACTAGCTCCATGGCTCGAGTAACTGTTGCCATCTGATGCGAGTATGGAGTATCTGCGAGTATGGAGTATTTTCGAGTATGGAGTATTTTCGAGTATGGAGTATCTGCGAGTATGGAGTATTTTCGAGTATGAAGTATCTGCGAGTATGGAGTATTTTCGAGTATGGAGTATTTTCGAGTATGGAGTATTTTCGAGTATGGAGTATTTTCGAGTATGGAGTATCTGCGAGTATGGAGTATTTGCGAGTATGGAGTATCTGCGAGTATGGAGTATCTGCGAGTATGGAGTATTTGCGAGTATGGAGTATCTGCGAGTATGGAGTATTTGCGAGTATGGAGTATCTGCGAGTATGGAGTATTTTCGAGTATGGAGTATTTGCGAGTATGGAGTATTTGCGAGTATGGAGTATTTGCGAGTATGGAGTATTTTCGAGTATGGAGTATTTTTGAGTATGGAGTATCTGCGAGTATGGAGTATCTGCGAGTATGGATTATCTGCGAGTATGGAGTATTTTCGAGTATGGAGTATTTTCAAGTATGGAGTATTTTCGAGTATGGAGTATTTGCGAGTATGGAGTATTTGCGAGTATGGAGTATTTGCGAGTATGGAGTATTTTCGAGTATGGAGTATCTGCGAGTATGGAGTATCTTCGAGTATGGAGTATCTGCGAGTATGGAGTATCTGCGAGTATGGAGTATTTCCGATCACTGATATCTTAATCACCGAAACTTTTGAGATCGAGTCACTGGGAGTATCGGTGATCAAATGGTATCGGTGAAAAAATCACAGTCAGTGATATATCGCCCATCTCTAAAAAGTATCCTCCAAAGTATATTAGCTACCTGATACAGTAGTCTTTTGTCTTCCTCAATGCAGCCTAATTTCAAAATCCACCATAGAATAAAGTTAAATTGAGTTTGTAAGAGCTTTAACTAAAGCTCTGCTCAAGAATATATCTTTTTAATTTTGTAAATCTTACAAATTTATTCAAATCATTTATATTTAAAAAAATATTATCACGTTTGAAAACCATTAAAATGTCAGTTTAGTAAAGAAAGAAGACAATCTCAAGGTTTATTCCACATCATAAAATGGTGGCGACCAAATTTGGTATTCTCTTTTCATCGATTTATTTACCTATGATTTCTTTTATCCCCTTCTTTGAGTTAGCCAAATAAATTTTCTTGGTTAAGATGGGGCTGTA
>JBCFYV010000003.1:15024260-15155210 GCA_039000515.1 Timema cristinae
ATTTTTGTATGGTGCAAAAAATATTAAAATTATGGCAAAAATGCATATACTCTAAACAAACCAATGATAGTAGGTTAGGAAATATATAATTTTGTTGCATTGGTATTTTTTCTTATTTATTTTTGAATATCAACCTTTGATCTCAAAATAGCCGTTAAATAGCTGGTTCTAGCACATATTTTACCGACAGTCATTGAATTAATTAATTATTTTCCCATACCAGAGAAACATTTATTGTTATTGGAATATTGTTATCGCTAAACAATATTAATTATAATTTTCCAATTAAAGGTTTAAGAAATCAATTTCGCGGAAATATTTTCTTACATTTATTTGTTTAAGCACGGGGTTTACTGTTAACTTTTTCAAAAATTATTATAAATATTATTATTTGAAAATCTCATTTCCGATAATTGAAATTACAAGAAAACGGCTGAACTAATTTTGATTTTCCTAACAAATTCTCAAAGTCTGTGCTTTGAACGCAGTGGTTAATTAATCTGTATATTCATTTTATGTTTACATCAATGTGGACGTCCTAATTTATGTATGTTTGTAAATTGGTGGATAAAATATCTCTCTTTGGTTAAAAATAATAACACCTTAATTCTTACTTAGGTGGTTGTGTGCAACAATTAGAGTTGAGAGAGGAGTCGTTTTAAAGTTTTCATCGTGGCGTTAAGGGGAAAAGACAAGTTAAAAATAAACAAATTAAAAGTCGAAAATTCAAAATCAATGGAAAGTCGATAGTCTTTGGCGAGTAAACCTCTAACTAGAAAGTAGAGTTAGGCCTCTATCTTTATACATTTTCCCAATAAAATGCTTAGAAGACATTTTAACGTCTTAAAATGCAGCCATCGCCGCAACGATTCACTAGTTTACTAAAAACTCGTAAGATTTGTGAAGCTAAATTATAGGTCTGTATATTTTTGTAGAAACATTACACCAAAGATCATAAATTAGATAATATAAAATGTTACTTAATTACTCTATGGCATTAGAAATTAGAAATACTATTACAGAAAAGTTTATAAACGATAAATATCACTGTCCACTAAAGAGCATTAAAATCAAATTAATTTTCCAAGACCTGAATTAAAAATTATATAATATATATGTATATATATTTGCTTATAGCTAAGAAATTATTGGTTTAGTAAAAATATATAAATTATTTTTTATCTTTAATAGTACATACTAAAACTTTATAAATTTGAGTTATTTTGTATCACAAATAGTTGTAGAGAAATTACGAAAAATAATTATCCTATGTAAAGTACCCTCCAAGTCATTTCCATAAGAAAATGAGAACTTCAATTTTATTTATAGTGATAAACAGCGTCTAAATACAAAATTTAATCCAAATCTTTAGAATGAGTTTTGAAAAAATTGATATTTTCTCTTTTGGATATTCAGTAAACTATCCTTAATTTCAGGGTGATATAACTAATTCCAAAAACCCTCGGGTTGACCTTATGAAAACCAAGTTTGAGGCCAATCTGTAATTTTGTTTCGGCTCTAGCCCAAACCCTTTTCCCACTCAGAAATAATTAACAAAGAGGTAACAATGGAGTTGTTTATTCACAAACATCAATTACAATCGACGAGCTGAGCGAGACAGCTTAATAGTGAAGTGTAATACCAATGCCAACCGTGATGCTCGGCGTCCTTCAAAATTGTACCTTTACAGTGAAATACTAATTTGACAACTAGGCAAATAATAAAAGGAAATATTCAAAATAGCCAATGCAGAAGCCGACTTTATGTTTGAAATAGGTGCAGAGTTCTACACTACCTTGATCACAGTTTATCAGTTAACTCATAAATAATATTTACATATAATACTCAAATCTCGCCCATAAATGGTGACCCAAAACACCCTATATACAAGATTGATAAGTTAACTTTAATAGAATATGTCCATTTATTCCTCATAATGAATCATGTTCATATACAATGAAAAAAGAGACAAAATACTAGAAAAAACATACTCTAGGTAGAATATCGATATCATATAAGTAAGTTCCAAAGTTAAATGTTAGATTATAAAATCAAGGCACCGACCAGCGGCTCCTAATTTCCCAACACAAGACATGTTTAACTTCATAACCCTTTTATCGGCCTTCACAATCTGAATAAAACAAATATTCATAACAAACTACGACAAGTCTAATCTAAACCTCACCATCAATTATTGGCATAAAAACAATTTAACTAGCAATTAAATTGCGTTTTAGCAAAGCTAGCGCCTAGTAGCCGTACGTTAAACTATCTAGGAATTAAGTTTTTAAAGATAAATATTTAACTGTAAACGACCCTTATTTCCATTATAAAATAATAACTTTAATAAATGTAAAGACCATAAAAATATCTCGCTGCCCCACAGCCCTTTTTCAAACTAGACAGTAGATACAATTTAAATAATGACAACCGTTTTAAATAACAAGCACCGACAAATGGTTTTATTCTAAACGTGCAAAGATCTAGATTTTAACACGTCAAATATGGTCATAGATAATAAGTTTAACATTTAAAAGCTTCTCAAAGAAATTAATTATGAAAATAAAAGATAGTTAATGCCGAAAGGGAACTTAAAAATTGTGGACATTATCTAACTATAACAACGTCGATCACCTTATGAAACCAGAAATGTAATGAGTGACTACTATAGATAATCCTACTCCTATATAGTCCTTAAAATTAAATCACGTGTTCTCAAAGAGAGGAAAAAGGGAGAATAAAGAAGGGGGGAGGGGGGAATCTACAAAGAACAAACTGGCAAGTTCCACGTCCATCTGGGCGTCCGTAGAAGAATCCATAACGGGGCTATGAAAGGTAGAAATTTATCAATCAACATGTCGATTTAGAGTTTTTGACGATCACAATACTTTCTTTCTTAGAGGTGTCGAGAGAAAGTATAAATAGTTGGTTATATAGACTTGTTCAAAAAACAGCAATTCTTTTAATTGGAAAAATTGTTGGAAAAGTTTCGCCATCGCTAGACTAGGATGTCACTTTTGCATTAGAATAACCTGACAATGATGGAGAGATCAAGGTTCAAATCACATTTGGGTGTGCTGAGACTTTTACTTAATGGTTTTTCACTATCCCTCCAAACAAATGTATTAATTTTCATCTAAAATCAACTGTGTGTGTGTATTGTATGTATGTATGTATGTATGTATGATGATTGTATGTATGTATTATATGTATGTATGTATGTATGTATGTATGTATGATGATGTATGTATGAGTATGTATGTATGTATGTATGTATGTATGTATGATATGTATGTATGTATATGTATGTTATGTATGTATGTATGTATTATGTATGTATGTATGTATTAGTATATTATGTATGTATGTATGTATATGTATGTATGTATTGTATGTATGTATGTATGTATGTATGTATGTATGTATGTATGTATGTATGTATGTATGTTTTTGAGTATGTATGTATGTAGGGTATTTTATGAGTGTATGTTTGTTTTGTATTGTATGTATGTTATTGTATGAAATTATGTATGTATGTATGATGTTATGTATGTATGTAATGTATGTATGTAATGTATTTTATGTTTTAGTTTTTTATTATGAATGTATGTATGTATGTATGTATTGTATTTTATGATTTTTGTTATGTATGTATGTATGTAGGGAAATTATGTATGTATGTATGTTTTTTTTTTGTATGTATGTATGGTATTTTATGTATGTATGTATGTATGTATGTATGTATGTATGTATGTTTTTTTTGGTATGTATGTATGTATTAGTATGTATGTATGTATGTATGTATTTATGTATGTTTTTTTTGTATGTATGTATTGATGTATGTATGTATGTATGTTTTTGTATTTTTTTTGTATTATGTATGTATGTATGTATGTATGTATGCATGTATGTATGTATGTATGATGTAAGTATTTTTATGTTGTAAGTATGTATGGATGTTATGTATGTATGTATTTTATGTATTTATGTATGTATGTGTTTTAGGGTATGTATGTATGTTTGTTTGTATGTATGTATTTATGTATGTATGTTATGTATGTATGTATGTATGTATGTATGTAGTATGTGTGTATGTATTGTGATGTATGTATGTGTGTATGTTTTAAATGCCTGTAGTAGTATGTATGTTTTTTGTATGTATGTATGTATGTATGTATTTATGTATGTATTTTATGTTTTTTGTATGTATGTATGTATGTAAGTATGTGTGTATGTATGTATGTATGCCTTGTATGTATGTATGTATGTTTTTTGTATGTATGTATGTATGTATGTATGTTTTATGTATTATGTATGTCTGTATGTATTATGTGTGTATGTATGTGTATGTATGTATGTATTTATTATGATGTATGTTTGTATGTATTTATGTATGTAATGTTGTATGTTATGAATTTTTTTTTTTTTTTTTTTTTTTATGAGGAGGGAAATCCTTTTTAGGGACCCCTTCAGATCCATTGTAAGCTGTGGGGATTCCATAGAGAAGGTGATCTAGTGTACGGCAAGAATTATTTCCATATTCCCGACGTACGAATACAAAGTGGTAGAACCCTACCCACTAAAACCCCGGGGTACAGCCTGTACCCACCTCAAGAGGTGTTCTCCAATACACCCAGCGGAACGGCCGTCAGGCATTACTTCGCGTGAGGTGGATGGCTACTTACCCCGTCGTTGCATTTTTAGGTGGTCAAACTCCTTCTCTTTTCTCTAGCCTGAGGTTCTTCCAACGCGCGACCAGTCTGCTACAGCCTTCCAGTTGCCTCGTTGAGCAGCATCAACTGACTATGCTTTCTGGAGTTGATCTCGTCTGGGTCTATCCAGCTCCTCCTTCTAACAGCAAAGCGGGGGCACCCAAAAAAACGTGCTCCACAGTCTCTTTCCAACTCTGTGCAGTTTTTGGACAGGATGGTGAATCATCTAGTCCAATCTCTCCAGATATGACCTGAAGCATCCGTGGCCCGTCAGGAGCGGGTGAGGTAAAAGTCCGTCTCCCGTGTTTTCTTTGTTTTTCCAGAGGACACTACTGAAAAAAGACGTGGGTCCAAACTACCATTCATCGAAAGATCCCAGCGGCTTTTCCACTTTCCATGGTTTCTTTTTTTCTTTCCCCCCGATGGTTGTTTTCGTGACTGGAAAGTCCGGCTTCGGTTAAATTTTTATTCGTCTGCCAAAAAGGCGATAGGGTCAAAAAGCTATCACGCAAAGCAGATCGCCAAAACGTGCGGTAGGACATCAACACGAGTCATTCCCTATTACCTTGTTCAAACCAAATTTTGGGCATGAACGCCCCTTCATTTCCGGGGACCAACTGGGGCTGCGTCAGCCCTAATGGAGCCCGGGACCGAGAAAACAGACGTTTGGGCCCCCCTTTGGGCCTCCTTTTTGGGATGATGCTTGAAAGCGCTTTGCCCCTTTGCTGCTTTTTTGGGTGACTTCCGAAAAATTTGGGCGTTAAAGCTAACTTGGCTCTTTTTTGGGACGCCCAGGTCCTCATGAAGGGTTTAATATGATACATTGTTTCACCCCCCTTTAGGGTGATGGATTTTCCCCGATTTTCCTTCCTTCACTAGGGAGCCTCCGCTTGTGATCTGCTAGTTGCGGGCCAAAAGAAAAAACCCCTGACGGATGTTGGGGGATAAACTCTGTTCGCTATGGAAAGTAATCATCGAGGAACTTCCAAAGCAACTATAACAAAGTCATCCCAAATCCCACTAACGTAGCTCCTCCCGGGAAAGGAAGCCTCAGCACCGCATCGTACATGATTTCCACAGTGGAGGACCAAGAACTGCTCCCTGCGGGACTCCCCCGGGTTTCCCCGGGAAAATCTTGACCCCTTCCCCCCCCCCGGAAATCCCTAGGTCAGGGAAATTTCTGAGAAGTAGCTAGCAACCCTCCTCCGAAAATAGGGAGGGGACTTCCCAAACCCCTTGGCGCTTCCCTATGGGAGCTCCATTTAGCAAGTTGAACCATTTTTTACATCGAGTTCACAATGGCGCAATATTTTTTTTGTCCTTTCGGGCCACTTTTGCCCGCTATTGCGTCCCTGGCAATGGTTTCAACCCTTTTTCTATCGGGATCAACGTACCCTTTCCCTTTTCGGAAACCTAGTTGGTTTTTTAGAGACCCGTGGCCCCCCACTGAATACTTCTATTCTGTCAGAATGAAACCTCCCAGCAATTTTTCCAATGTGTCCAGGAGGGAGATTGGCGATATGATGATGGTTTCCCGTGGTTTTTTCCCCTTTCCGGAAAGGGGAAAAAAGGTGTTGATTTTTTCCAAACAGTCAGGAAACGCCCCTTCCCCAGACACGCCTTGTAACTCGGATAAATAAGTCGGTCTCGCCCTTTTTGCGGTTTAGAGGGTACATTCGGAAAATTCCCCTGGGCCCCCGGGGCCTGTGTCCCTATTTTGCGAGCTGCTTTTTAGTAAATTCTTCACAAGTGATTGGTGGGAATTTTTCCAGGCATCTGATCGGTTTTTTTAGCACTACATCATCGTTTCGTGGGAAGAGGGTGTTCACTATCTTACCAAGAACTCCGGGCAATGGGGAAGCAATCCTGTTTTCTAATCTTTCCCTAACCGCCTGTGGTCTGCCCCCGGGGTCGGTCGACCTCCTTACACATCTCCTTTCCCGCACCGTCCTTTTGCTTGCCTTGATGGGTTTGCCCCAAAGGGTTTTCCCGGCTTCGGATATGGTTTCTAGAGCAGAGAAGGGAAACGCCCCTTGCAAGCTGGGTTTTCCCCTAGCTCGGGGAAAAATCTCACGGAGTTTAGCTTCCCCTCGTTCCACCCAACGTGGTTTGTGTCGGGGATTCCCCGGGAAAGCCTCGTCATACCCGCGTCGCAAGCGTCGTGGGCAACGTCAAATTTAAATGCGCGACTACCTGAACAAGCTATCCCCGGGTCGATTTTCACTGTCCCCCATCAAAGCGATGAAAATTCCCCCGATCAAAGGAGCGCCCCTTTTCCACCTATTTTCCCTCCCTACCCGGGGTTTTCTGGTCTCTGGGGGGTTTCATCCCCGAATATGGAAAACCCCGGGGGTCACTCTGTTTAAGGGGTTAAAATGCTTTCAGTCACCCTCGGGAAGCCAGGTTTTTGTCACGAAATTCACTCCAAAATTGGGCTGTGTTTCCCCCTTCCCCTCCAAAGGGAGGAGTGTACCCTATTCAGTTCACCATATCCAACCCGAGGGGAATGCACCGGGGAAAGGGTCCCCGCCCCGTCTGTCCCGGGCATTTTTTTATTTCCCCAGGCCCCGTAAACCCAAAAAAAATTTAAAAACACCAGCTAAAAAAAAGGCCCCTTAAACCCCGTATTTTGTCCCCGGGTTTTCCCTCTTTGCCTTGGGTGGAATCCTCGGGAAAATGCTAAAAGGTGGAGCGTAGAAAGCCCCTTTCAAAAGTATATGCCTCCCACCTTTTGCCCAAGACGAATCCTCTTTTTTTAAATGTTTGTCCCTTTTTTCGTAAACCCCCCCCTGCGCCCTCCAATAGCGGGTTTTCCAGTCCCCGGTCCTACCCCGGACCGACTTGCCCAAGTTTTTCCCGGAAATTTCACAGAGGATCGCCAAGGGCAAAGTCCCAAATTTACTTGCAGGGCTCCAAAAAGGGTCCCGTCTGCTTTTACAATGATTTTAGGTTTTAAATGAAGGAACCCATCTCTTTTCCTTTTGCAGTAACCCCCATTGCTTTTTTCCCCCGTAAGCAGGGGACGCACTACTTTCCCTTTTCGTATGTATGTATGTTCCTGTATTTGATGTATGAGATGAAATTTTATGTTTTTGTTGTAAGTATGTATTTTGTATGTATGGGGAGTAGGTTGTTGTTGATTTTATGTTTTGTTGTATGATGTTGTATGTTTATGTTGATGTATGTTTGTATGTATTATGTATTATGATGAGGTTTTTATGTTTTAGTTGTTGAGTTGTTTTTTGTATGTATGTAAATTGTATGTAAATTATGTTTTATGTATGTTTGTTGTATGATTATGTATTTTTTATGTATTTGTATGATTATGTATGTATGTTTGTATGTAAGTTGTATGTATGTATTTATGTTTTATTTGTATGTATGTATGTGTAATTTTTATGTATGTATTTGTATTAGTATGTTGTAGATGATGTATTATGTATGTAAGTAGTATGTATTATGTATGTAGATGTATGTATTTTTGTTGTATGTAGTATGTTGTAGTAGTATGTATGTTTTATGTTTTGTATAGTATGTATGTATGTATGATGTATGATGTATGTAGTTGAGTATTATGATGTATGTATGTAGTTTGTATTATGTTTTTATGTATGTATTATTGTATGTATGTATTATGTATGTAGTTTGTATTGTAATTTTGTATGTATGTATGTTGTTTGTATATGTTTATGATGTATGTATGTATGGGTTTTTATGTATTATGTATGTTGTATGTATGTATGTATGTATGTAGTTGGTATGTATGTTTATGATTATGTTGTATGTATTATGTTTTTGTATTAGGTATGTATGTGATGTATGTATGTTGTTTAAAGTATGATGTAGTATGTATTATTATGTTTTTGTATTTGTATTTTTGTATGATATGTTGATGTATGTATTATGTATGTATGTATTTTGTTTAGTATGTATGTATGTTGTATGTATTGGAGTTTGGGATGTAGTTAAAGTTTTTATGTTTTGTATGTTGTATGTATGTATGTATGTTATGTATGTATTATGATGTATTATTTTATGTTGTATGTGTATGTATGTTTTATGTTGGTATTAATGTAATTTTTGTATTATGTAATTAGTTGTATGTATGTATGTATGTATTATTAGTATGTATGTATTAGTATGTATGTATGATTTTTATGTATGATGGTTATTAGTATGTATGTAAGTATGTAATTTTGTTTTTATGTATGTATGTATGTAAAGTATTATGATGTATTTTGTATGTATGTAAGTATGAAAAGTATGTATTATGAGATGTAGTTTGTTGTATGTAAGTATGTATGTATGTATGATGTATTATTTTGTAGTATGTATTATGTAGTATGTATGTATTATGTATATGTATGTATGTATGTATGTAGTATTAGTATGTAGTTGTATGTATGTATGTATGTATGTATGTAGTATGTATGTTATGTATGTATGTATGTATGTATGTATGTATGTATGTATGTATGTGTATGTAGTAGGGATGTATGTATGTAGGTATGTATGTATGTATGTATGTATGTATGTATGTAAGTATGTATGTATGTATGTAAAGTATGTATGATGTATGTATGTAAAGTATGTATGTATGTTTATTATTTTATGTATGTATGTATGTATGTATGTATGTATGTATGTATGTATGTATGTATGTATGTATGTATGTTTATGTATGTATGTATGTATGTATGTATGTTGTATGTATGTATGTATGTATGTATGTATGTATGTATGTATGTTATGTATGTATTAGTATTTATGTATTATGTATGTATGTATTATGTATTTGTATGTATGTATGTATGTATGTATGTATGTAGTAAGTATGTATGTTATGTATGTATGTATGTATGTAATTATGTATGTAGTATGTATGTATGTTATGTATGATTTTATGTATGTATGTATGTATGTATTGTATGTTGTATGTTGTATGTATGTATTATATGTATGTATGTATATATAATAGTCATGCATTTATTAAAGTGGAATATTATTATGTAATAATAAATCAGTATGGAATACTTCATTATGAGATAATTTGATAGTATGTTTTGCTACATATTTAATACTAATACGTTGTATTTATAAAATTACTGACTGATTATCCATGTTTACATTTTAGTAATACTGATGATTATTTTTAAGTCATTGATTTTACCTTATGCCCGTCATATGTACGTTGAAATGAAGATCTGCAGTCAGCTCCATGACTCAATTAACGGTATCAAGTAAGAAAGCAATTGAGTATTACTTATGTACTCGGTGCATCAGTCATAATCTACAGTATTGCAGTAGTATCGGCACTTATAGCCGGGTACTCCGTCATTATGGACCGTAAATGCATTTGAACTAATGTAGCTAATATCTATTAGCCATATGCCTATTAGGCATAATGCTTATCTAGATGCCTTTTAGTCATCATACTGCCTTTAGGCTCAAATTGACTTAGCCAAACGTACTTATTATGTAAGTAATTATTTAGACCATTATTAATAATATGTTATTCTGTCATCCTGAAACATTAGTTAATGTAAGTATGCTAATAGATGCAGAGTATAGTGATTAGTTAAATGTATAATTACTACTTCAAATATATAAGTCTTTTCTCTAATTACTACTTACATAGGTATAGCAGCATCGTCCATAGTACCGTAGTACATTTATTTAACTTTTTACATGCCAAAACGCTTTTTCACCTCAATCCATTAGTTGACACCACTCTTGTGAATGTGCGGGAAAATGCCATCAACCCACCGTGTCGGTTCCACTAAACTGTAACCTTCACACTCACAACACCCCCGGGTACGCCATTACCCACCACAATAGCTGTTACTCAATACACCCCACGCGGAGTACGCCGTAGGCTAATAATCAATACGGTGAGCTGAATGTCTAATGTCCATCCGTACTTGCCAATATCAAATTGGTCTACTCCTTGTTTTCTCTACCCTGAGTCATCACATCGTGCGTAACCATTCTTCCACAGCCTTCCAGTTGTCCTCGATTTTGAGCATGCATCGAAACTGACGATTGCTTTCTTAGAGTTGAATCTCGTCTGGAGTCGCCTATCTAGCTCATTCCTTCTCAACAGCGAATCGGTTACACAAAAAAGATGTACTCCACATATTTTCTTTACAACTCTAGTGCAGTTAGACAGATGTGAATCATCTAGCCCGAATCTCGCTCCATATAGCTTGAAGCATCCGTGCCTGTTTTTAGCTGATCGAGTTTAAATCCGTTTCTCAAACGTTATTTGCTCGTATTCCTAGATGACACATACTGGAAATAAGACGGTGGTTGCCATCTACTTCTTATCGATAGTCCCACGTCTTTTGCACTTAATCCATGGTTTGCTCTTTTCGTCCCTCAGATGTTGTTTTCGTGATCTCGGAAGGATCGGTCTGGCGGTAACCATTTCGCTCGTCTGCCAAAGGATAATAGCGTCATATGCTAGTACCAAGCACATCGCCAGAGACTGTGCGTAGGCACATGCAACACAGGCCAATTCCTATGTACCTTGTTCACAGTGGGCAGCACGCCACTTTACAATTGCGTGACCAATGTGCAAGTGCGTACACATAATGGGTTGTGACCTAGAATCTGAATCGCTCGGCTTTGGGCCTCCAGTTTGGCATGAGCCCTTTGAAAGCATTTGCCAAAAATGCTATTTGGCTGACACGTTCCGAGATGGTCGTAAAGCGTAACTTGCTATCTATTTGCACGCCCAAGGTATCATGACGTTGAGATATAATGACATTTATCCTTCATATCAGGTATGATTCAGTCTGTTTTCTTCTGTCATATACTGCTCCGTCTTTGATCTGCGTTGCAGCCACATGAAGAAAGCCACGACGGATTTGGCAGATAGCTCTGTTTGCTATTACTAACCTCGTCGAGAACTTCAACAGCAACTATAGCGATGTCTCGGCAAATCCCACTAACCTAGCTCCGTCAGCAATGGAACTCAGCACCGCATCACATGATGTTCCACACGGAGTACCAAGATGCTCCCTCGGCCTCCTCGTTACCCGGTAATTGTTGACCCTCTCGGATCGTAGTCAGACTTATCTGAAATAGCTAGCGATCATCTCCCGAAGATGGCAGGTACCTCCATCTTCCGAACGCTTCCATATACACTCCATTTAGCAGAGTTGACACATATTTTCACATCGAGTCAATGCTCTATTTTCTTCGTGCCTTTCGACCAGCTTCTCTGCTATGCGTCCTGGCAATGGTTACGACTTTTCAACTATCGATCAATCGTACTCTTCTTCGAATCCAGTTGGTTTACAGGAGGCCCTTGGCCCCTCATGAATACCTCTATTCGTCAGCAATGACCTCTCCAGCAATTTGCCAGATTGTCCAGAGGCAGATTGGACGATATATGATGTTCGCTGGTGTTGCCCCTTCGAAGAGAAAAGGTGTTATTTTCCGCAGTCAGGGAACCCCCTCTCTCAGACACGCCTTATAGACCGATAAATAAGTCTGGTCTCAGTCTTGATTGCGTTTCAAAGCACATTCGAATTCGTCTGGGCCCGGAGCTGTTGTCTCCTATTTTGCGAGCTGTTCAGTAGTTCTTACAATTGGTGGTATTCTTCCATCATCTATCGGTTTTCGAGCATACATATGATTGTCGTGGGAAGAGGGTTCACTTCTTATCCAAGAACTCCGGACATAGGTGAACCGACTGTTTTCTTTTTAGCCATAACCTCCTTAGGTCTGCCCCAGGGATCTGCGACCTCCTTACACATCTCCTTCCAGCACGCTTTTGCTGCCTTGATGGTTTGCCCAAGTTCTGCTTCGGCATTTGTATTTGAGAGCAAGAAGGTCAAAACCCCTTCACGCTGGGCGTTTTTATACTCGGAGACTCTTCTAACGAAGTTCACTATCTCCTCGTTCACCGAACGCTGTTTTGTCGGTGATTACAGGAACCTCGTCATGCACGCGCAAGCATTGGTGACAGCGTATTCAATTTCGGTACAATCAAGCGTATCCCTCGCTCAATGTCACTGTCCCATCAAAGCGATGAAGGTTCCTCGATCAAGGACGCCCGTTCCACTCTTTGTATCCCTACCCGGTTTACTGGTCTCTAGGTTATTATCTCGAATATGATCCTGGTGGTACTCTTGTAAAGTGATCACTGACTTTCCATGTCACCATGCGGGAACCAGGTTTTCACTCACCGAAAGTCACGTCAATGATGGAGCTGTTGCGTTCCTCTCGAAGGTAGAATGATACCAATTCAGTATCACAATCCATCAGAGAGAGTCAATCCAGAAGGCTCATACCAGTCTTGGTCATTATACTGCCAGCTGTAGCCCAGGCATTAAAATCACCAGCTACTAACAGGTCTTCTGCCTCATTCGTCAGCATTTCATCCAGCAATGTGGAATCCTCCAGGAGATGCTAGTGGAGCGTAACGCTGAAAGTATATCTCCCATTTGCCAGACGAACCATTTTTTTAAGTTGTTTTTTTTCGATGACAAACCCCTGCGCATCAGATGCGGTTTTCCATAGGTCGTACATACGACAATTTCTAGTTCCGTCTGTTCACAGGATCGCAGATGTCAACTTCACTTATGCAGACTGCCAGAGAGGTCCTGGCGCTACATGATTCAGTTTAACGAAGGAACCTCATCGTTCCTTAGCAGTAACCCGTTCCTTAGCAGTGCACGCACTATTCCTTCGATGATTCTTCCAATCATGCACAGAGCACTTCATCTCGCTTTCAACAGTCCTTGGCAATGGGTGTTTCTCCGCACTTGTGCACTGTTTCGACCAGATCGGGCCTTTGCACTTGCCAATGACCAAACTCTAGCATCTAAGCATTTCAGGAGAGACCTTTCTTACTCTGCAAACAACCCACTATCTTCATTTGTCTTTTTAGACAGTTCGCATGGTTAGCTAGGACAAGTACGCGATCTCGTTCCCCCATACGCCGTCGAAGGGATTTATAGCATCAGTTGACGTAGTCCCCATATTGACGATGCTACATATCTCGTCTCTTGTCGTGAATTCGTCGAGGTCCTATTTCAATGACTTCATGTCTGTCCTGCTAGTGACCTCAGCTGATTTCACCCATTGCGTCCTGGATCACCGATCGAATATCCGTCCTCGTTTAGCCTTGCGGTTCAAGACACAGAATTCCCGCACATCCTCCCAGTCTCACGTTTCCTTGAGTCCTGTGTTAGGTCACTCTTCAGACTTCACGATGTCACATAGATTTTCCCTCCTAGCTTTGACAATCACAATCTGGCCAACATTTTCTCTGTTTGCGTCTCTGTCGCCCTCTCCACCCGTTTAACAGGTGCCGTTTCTTTCGTTACTGACTCCGTTGTTTCACCCTTTTCCTGAAGCTATTGTCCACTTGTCACCGTGTCTCCTGCCCTCTGATGTTTCGATGGACCCTGTCGTGCACCATATAAATGTCGTGGGGATCAGGCCTTTCTATTATCTGCTAGGGGACGAACTTCTCACCTTCTGATCGTGGTTAGAGGGTTCCCTGCGTTCGCCCAACGGCGCCCGACTTGAGCTTTGAACCGCCTCCACCCATTTTGCTGGTCAAAACGCTTGAACATCACTTATAACTATTTCGCCAGCTCAAAAGGTCATAACCCTGCTCATTTGCACGAATCTCCTTGCGAGTGTCCTTGGCTTGACGACCTGGTAAAAGGTACCATTCCTTCTATCTGAAGAGAGCCTTCAGTCTCGTCGTCTCCTTGCTTGGGACTATACACCTCCATGGTCGCCCCATGCATTCATTCTATCATAGTTGGTTATTAAAAATCGCTAACATTCATCTTCACCGCTTCGTACGCAGGAGCGGGCCGAACAAATCAGGAACGGGTAACCCTCACTCAACAGGACTTACCCATTCCCTGAGGCCTGACCTTCGCTTACCATCCCGAATACACGGACGGACTGGCGCTCTTGTGGTCATGGATTCCGAACCATGACCAATGCGTACATGATCAGGGCCGAAGGCGCCCATGTCAACGCCATACACATCTCGCAGTGCTACACTCATCCCTCTAAACCAAAAAGCACTCCCAATGAACCATGACATACACGATCCGGTTCATTTCGGACTTAACCTTGTCCAGCCTTTGGAAATCCAATCCTCTCACGCAAGCAGAGTTGGTTGGTTTTTTCGGGGTTTTCATTCCATTATTCTGTTTGGCCCGCAGAGGTATTTTATTTCCTATCTACCCTGCATATGCAGAGCTCCCCATCCGCCACCTGGGGACGCGCCACTATTGGTCAGATCCCCCAACTGGAGGATATTAATTATGTATGTAGTAGTATGTATGTATGTATGTAGTATGTATGTATGTAAAGTATGTATGTATGTATTATGTATGTATGTATGTATGTATGTTTATGATGATGATTATGTATGTTATTATGTATTATGTATGTAATGTATGTATGTATGTATGTAAGTATGATGTATGTATGATTATGTATGTATTATGTATATTTATGTATAGTATGTATGTATTATGTATGTATTTATGTATGTAATATGTTGTATGAGTATGTATGATTATGTATATGTAATGATGTATGTATTATGTAAGTAGTATGTAGTATTATGTATGATGTATGTATATGATAGTATGTATGTATGTATGTATGTAGTATGTATTATTATGTTGTAGTATGTATATCGTTTGTCATGTCTGTATGTATGTATGTAAGATGTAGTGTTAGTATAGTATGCATGTATGTATGCATATGAATATGATGTATTAATAAATAGAGATTGAGTTGTTTGACATCGACATGAAGATGTATGATGTATTTGTAGATAGAAATATGTTGTTATTGTAGTAATGTTGTAATATGATATATTAGTATAGTATACGCATATGTATAGATGTAAGATGATTTATAGAGTTATTATGAGATGTATGAGTAAATGTATATATTTATATATTATGTAGATTATGTAATGTATAGTATTATATAATATGTAATAGTATACCATTATGTATTAGTAGGTAGTATTATATATAAATCAAATTATGTAGTATAGATGTAAGATCTTATGAATATTATATTATGTATATGTATGTCAATGAGTATGAATGTCAGATATAATATTATATTATATGTGATATATATAGATTAGATATTATTAGTACATTATATGATGTATATATAGTATGTAGTATGTATATATTAGTATATGTCAGTATCTCGTAAGTTTTGTAGATAATATGTATGTAGTAGAGATAGATAAGTATATGATAAAATAGATATAGTATGTAGAGATAGATATGATGATTAGATGATATTATATATATATATTAGTATAGTATATTAATATCATATATTAATAATACATGTATACGTATTATGATCACGCTCGCATACTCGCCTCAGATTAGGTAAAATGTATATTAGATTATGATCATGTATAAGATTGATATGTATTATATAGTACTCATGCAGTTGTAGAGTATGTAGAGTATGTAGTCGTAGCATATGGGTATATTAGTATGTATCCTATAAATATGAAGTATCCTCATCTCATATAGTATGCATAATGTAGTTATATGTCAATCTAAATATGTATACATTAATATGTATCATGTTCATTAGGTGTAAGATTGTATGTATGAATGTATACATAATCATCATACGAGTAGTAGATGTACAATGATAAGAAAAATAATACATATGAAGTGTAGATGTACTATCAATGGTATTAGTATCGCAGTAATGCTTATATTAGATGTATGTGCAGGTAGTATGTTGTAAAAACGATAATATTTTAATGAGAGTATTAATATTAGGATGAGTATAATGATCTCAAGCAGTATGATGATAGTATATGTTGAATATATGAGAATGACTATATATAAGTATATATTGGATGTGACTCTTATTAGACATTATGTAGAGTAATATTAATTAATAGATATGTATATATGTAGTATATATTTACTGAATGTTTGATGATTAATATCTCTAGCTTCATAGTACTCAAGTAGTATATCATGTAGTGAGTATGTTTATACATAATGAGTATAGTAAGGAATATCGATATATGTAGGGTAGAGAGAGAGACGATAAATGTTGAAATACTTCGAGCTAGACTATCATACCTTCAGACCTCTAATTTCAGTAAATCTAGCAATGAGTACATCTCGATAGTATAAACTAGCGACAGACATACATCTCTATATTAATGTAGTATTATTATTCAGAGTACTGACATAAATAACTTATAATTTAGAACAAATACATTACATCCAAGTCTCCCCTGACAGTTAATTCATCATTATGAATATGGATAATAGATACAGTCATACATAAAAATGATACGTATGTTTTATCGAACATCGGGAATCGAACTCGTAGATGACCTTTAGACTCAGTATGCTAATACTACGCTACCAACTAGAGGTAATAGTGTATCACTACTGTATAATATACATACATACATAATTACGTACGTATATACTGTTATGTTAGCAAGAATAATTATATATTATTTGATAATAAAATAAATTACATACAACTACTGTACTAAGATAATAAAAATACTGGTACGTGAATTATAGCTCTATAATACTACCTGATCATCATAAGTCATATGATTCATTATAAATATAACTTAGTTATTATGAGTGAGATCGATGTTGAGATCGGGATGTATGTAGTTCTTCTTTATTATAATCATATTCAAGATATATATGAATATAAAATAGACTATGTAGATTTATATATGTATTTATATGTAATGATCATAATACTATGTAATAAATTATTATGAGAGTATCGAGCTCATTTCGATTATTATTAGATTCTGAGTACATAATGCTCATACTGTACGTATAAATGTGAGTAATCTCCTGTACTGAGTACATATCATATGTATATAATGATGTATGAATATGACTGTCATACTAGGTAGCTTTATGTCTAGTATCAGAAGTACTTTAGTAATTAACTTATAACTCGATAATTGTGGTATGAATGATTCATGAAGTACTCTATAATGAGGTAGCATCGTGTAATATATTACTCCTATATACTTATGTATAGAACTTAATAATACTATTAATTAGATACTTAATTACCATGAATGATGGCTACTAGTTATATACATATGTTACTTGTATACATTGTATGGAAGCTACTATGTATGTGCTTTTTTTCAAATGATAATATAAGTGCTACGTATCTATATGTACTGTGTAGTTGTAAGTATTATGATATATAAATTACTTAATACAATGTCATAATAATAGTAGCTCTATGTATACGACTATCATCTTATGTGTATAGTAGTTTTAGTATTATAAAGTAAATAATTATATTATGTTATGTATATGAAATGTATTAGGGGTACTGGGTAAGATGCATTCCAGTTTACATACCTACCCTCATATGATGTACTGCCATTCTAGTATTATTATTATTATTATGATTATGTATTATTTTATTATTATTTTTATTATTTTATTTTTGTTCTAATGTAAACGCATTAGTAGAGGTCATTTTAGCATATGATATAATTAATTTATAATAATAAATAGTATATTATCAATGGTATTATTATATGCTCAATCTTTATTACTCGTCATAGTTGAAAAAATAAATATAGATATCTCATTAGCTTTATTTAATTAAGTATGGTACTAATTAATTAGTTACAAATACCCTTAAAATAAGTTTAGATATATAATATATAAGTAATGTTATATAATGAAATACTTATTATGAGCTCATGTATGTTAATAGAGTAGATATTAATCATCTTATAATATATAATTCAATTATAGTAAGTAAAGTATTATTATCTAATAAATGTTAATTCATAGTAATTATAATGTAATTATAATTATACAAAAATGTACATTATGTATATATGATTTAATATGATGTATTATATCTACATGTCATAAACATATGTTAATTCATAAGTACTAAGATAAGTTCTAGTAATGTCATATTTATTACATTAGTATCTATCAACAGCCAGTCAATGCTTTACCGCATTATAATAGCATTATATAGAAGGTAGGTAATAGAGGAAATATGACATCATGAGAAGTACCCTCGTCTATGCATGAAAAATACGAGACATACCATTATAGAAAAATAACATCAGTACACTACTGTAATTAGAGCAGAGCATGACGCAGTACATTAATATGTCCCGTATCATCATATATTATCATATAGTAAAATATCTTCATCATTTCAAAATAATGATCAGATCAAATACATACTTATAAAATAATAATAATACATAAGCACTAATACATTATACAACAAAAACATACAAAAATCAAATACATATATATTAATCTATATACAAAGTCAAATGGAATGAAGCATAAACTAGTAGTGACTCCTCATCATACAACATGTAGAAAACATCATAATACATAATATATATACTAGTATTGAATATAGATACCTACATGACAGTATCGGAGAACATATGTACATTATTATGTATATGTATTTAACATCATAAGTCCATATGCATTATATAATTAGGAATGACTAGGTAAGAATAGGACGCTGCCTAATCACTCCATCCACATCATAAGTCTCTTGTAGAGTGCCATACGGAGTAAGAGAGAATAGATATTAGCCTAGTAATATATCAACTACGTAACATCATAATTGCATTCCCTCCACATTCTTGAATAATAATACATATTATTATTGATCTAATGCATATTAGTTACTCTAATTTGTAGCTCATATGTGCCTCATAAACATCATAAACATTATGACATGTGAAACTGACACAATATTAAAAAAATTACTAACTGTGTCGCACAACTTAAGAGACTCAAGCTACACCACACACAATTAAAAAACACAATCATAACAAAATACCATTAAATAAAGTCAAATCTATTGTGCTTCATGTCGTAGTGCACCTCCCCAATACGAGCCAACGAAAATGTATTACATTTCGTGGCTAGTTAAAATTACGATGTAGCAGAGCTATCGCATTAAGACTCTACCCCACCCTCCAAGTTGAGCGAGCAAACTTAGCTCTAATCCCTATACCTTTACTCAGGTGCATACCTTAGAAAATAAATCCATGTCAAGTTACAAGCTTAGGCATACCTAAGCCCAAACATTTTTCAACTGCATATCAATGCATAACAAATTATTTTCAGCTCTTACCCGTAATTGGTATTAGTTGTTTCCAGTTTTTGCTCAAAATGTGCCCAAAAGAGTTTATAAGTTTGTCACTCTAAAATTCCCAAAGAATCTAAAATTACTTTATTTTTACATTGAAATGCATGTTAAAGGCTATGCTGAACTCAATAGCATGATCGCTTTTATTAAATGATTATAACAAAAGGCTATAGATGTCATGCAGCTGAGATAACTTTTCAAATTGTTCATAAGTACAATATTTTATCTACATTATACTAAAACATAAAATTAGTACATGGAATTTTTTGAAAACAACATTTATTTACATATATATAATATTTTTTAAATGTTTTTTAATACTGCGGCACACATTAAACCGAACAATTACTACATGTAATATTTAAATAGAAGCACTCAAATAAATACACAGCAAATATAAGATTATCATTGAATAGAGATTTTTACAATTATTTGTATTTATCACATAAGCTTGAGTTTAGTCGGGCATAAATTGAGCAAAAATCCCAAACCAATACAACATAATGGCTGAATAACCAGTCAAATCCTTTGTTACATTATTTTAACAAATCTGGCTGCCACTCAAATGCATCTTAAAACATATATTTTTAATACAAAAGTTTACAAGATATAGGGACTAAAGAAGTTGCCGGGAATATGTCTTTATTTGTTACCATAGAAGCTTCAACGTTTACAAATAAAGCGTACCTACTTAGATTTCTAATAAATAAATTAATGGATAACAAATGTATCAAAATTATTCGGAGCAATTTATTACACACTCTGAAAGCCGGAAAAAATGGATTCGGGAACACTTAAAATACTATTTAGTTAAAAGTTTAGATGAAATATTTATATGACTTTGATGTAAAAGGAACTATACTCAAGTTGCCCGTTCCAAATATCTTTTAATATTCTGAAAATTATAAGTGATGCCAAATTTACAACAAAATCAAAATGTCTAAACCATTATTCGACTACAATTTATAGAGTTCATAAAATACGCCATAATTCGATAATAGAACTTTAAAAAAATGAAATTAAAATTTTCGGAAAAAAAAATAGTGGTGCCATTAAAGTAAAAACAAAAAGTCTGTTATATACTTCTAGCAATGCTTCCTTCCTCATTCTTACCTTAATAGAGTAATTATTATATACTCGGTCTCTCTGGAATAAACTGGGAGGAACTTTGCCTAAAATATTTTTGTTGAGGGCTCTGGTTTGCTACTAATATCCTTGTCAAATTTCAGACTTTGCTAGCCCTGGCACACACTACGAGTTACAATGATTATCTGTAAACAAGTTTACAACAGTAGAAAAATACTTAAATAAGGAGTTAATGTCCTCCAATTTTAACCAAACTCGGTATACAAATAGTATTTTCAATAAAAATAAAAATCTATTTTTCTTTCTCATTACTAGGCACAAGCGTTTAAAGAAAAAACGCGAAAAAACCCTCAACGTATTTTATCCAACCTTAACCAATCTAGGCATTCTAGATACATATTGAGCCTTTAGTAAATAATTCTTTTAAAATTATAATATGGTAAATAAAAAACCACACGAACGACCTAAGTCTAATAAAAACAAAATTATTTCAAAAAAATAGATTTGCTTTATTCAGTTTCAAAAAATATATATAAAATAATGGTCCCTTGCTCTAGTTATTTTGAAAATATACATTTAAGAATTAATAAGATACGCTCGCTTAGATCAGCACAGAATATATAAAGGTTTAAATTGTGGTTATACCACACTCGTAAATAGTAGAAATTGGTTTATTATATGGGAAACTATTCAAAATTATTCATGCAGTTGTATTTTTTATCAAAAATACATTTGATCCTTATGATTATATAGATTTCCAGTAGTACAATGTCTCAATTATATCCTAAAGCCTACAAGGTGAAATATTTCATTAGATTATCTAGAAAAAAGTAAATACAATATATTTGTATGAACTATTTAGAAAACAAGACAATATTAATTAAAATAACCCTCTCAGTTACAATGTAAAAACCCTTGCAAATTTATTTTTAAGGTCTTGATACCCCACCTGGAGTATTTCTAATGAACCCACCTTGTCCCATCATCTGGGAGCCTTGATTTCCAAATAACTTTTCCTCCCAATGTTCTTTATTACTCTCCTTTATATAAAGAATCATCTTTGGTATGATATTTATTTGATTTTTCTTTACATCACAGACAATACTCATTTGTACGATGAGACTACCGATGACAGGGAGATCGTGGTTCGATCCTGGTCGGGTGTACTGAGGATGTTTTTTCCTAAATAGTTTCCCACTCTCCACTAACAATACCCTTAAATTCAACCATCCTCATCCTTAACCCACTTGCATAATTAGTATATAAGCGTATATCCCGGATGAGTAGTAAGACGCGGTGCTAAAAAAACTATTGTCATTCCCTGATTGTAGAGATGTCTAATTTATAGGTCATTTTTACATGCTTTAATTAATATTTTGGTAATATTTAAACGGTTATGTTGAATATTATTAAGTTTTGTAAACGGACTAACCAAACATTTTATTATTTCTCATACAACTGTTGGAATGAGAAGATAATAAATATAAATTTCAAATGAATCTATGCCTTCTCTACTTACATGGTTGGAAAAGCCATCTTCCTAGTGAGCTGCTGCTACTAAACTGAAATGGTGACATCAGTGGAAGAAGTAGCTAGAGTTTGTAAATAAAGGTTGATTGTTTAGCAAAATACAAGTGTAATTATTGTGGTTTTGCATTGCAAACATTTTAGTTTCCGCTTGTCAAGTGGGTGTTTGATTTAGTCTCATGCTAATTAATTTTTCACTGTCTTTTTGTAATTTTTTTTGTAAATTTAAATTAATTTTTGGGCATTTTTAATGTGATTCTATAGATTATTTTTTATACTTTTTGGGTCATCAAAATCCGGGCCGCGCTAATTATGAAAACTTTTTTCAAATAAGTGCGTTGAATAAAGCGGTTGTTTAATTTTTTTATCAGTAAGATATATCCAATTCACACAGTTGATATTATAAGTTCAAGCTCAGTTAAGAACAGCCCAATGTGTTGCGAGTCAAACGAATTAAACTATTTGACCATCTATTTAGACGACCCTTGTAACTAAATTCTTGTTTTAATAACACAATGGAGTGGAGGCAAAGTTCCAAAGGAAATGTACCAGTAGCTGCTTGGAGAGAGGTGATAAATATTTACAAATAAAACTATCCATAGTGCGCTGGGATTTGAACCTTGGTCTCTTCATAACCGAAAATATAGTCAAAGTAAGCCTAAGATTCTAGGCCACGTGACCTCCATTGTGGGAATTCTACAATTATGTCTAATAATTTTTATCAATTAGCTATAATAACCTCACTGCCAAAACAAAGTAATGACAATATATTGTGTCCAGAAATAATATTTTAGCTTATCTTATTTTTTAAATATTCTAAAGTAGTATTTTAACTTAACTTCTCTTTAAATGTTCTAAACTAATTTTACGCCGCTTCTTTCGCGGTGCACTTAAACAAAGTTGACTTTTGTTCCCCATTCTTTCAATACAAAGTAATTTAATTTCACGTTTGTGATGTTCTTGTGGATAGCCCGAATATGTGCTAAGACATGGTGTATAGAAGAAAGTTAATAATTTAAATAAATACTTGGAAAAAACACTTTACAGTAATGATATCCTTTTTAATTCAAAATGTACCAGTGGTTCAGATTGAACGCCAACTACACTCAGGCAGATACATTGATTCCTATGTTTGATTTAAAACATTAGAGACACAATTTTAAAGATTAAAAATGTTGGAAGAAATGATTTCTCTCTTCTTCTCTTTGAAACCGATCGTGGCAACGCTGTAGATGAAAGACAGTGGACAGTTGCCAGCAGGTACACATAGTTCCTTGTTTGACAACAAACAGCGTTACACTACGGCTACCAAACTGTTTAAAATTTTAATTCTTAAAATAATGTTTTAAAGCCCAGTATTAAACTAATAAATTATAAAAAAATAACTAAAATCAGGAGAAAAATATTATCTAGTCTTGTGATTTCTTCTTTTTCCAACAATAATACTTACATCCATATTAATCTAATTAAAAGTAATTATTCGTTTAAAAAAATATAAAAACTATTAGAACAACAAATAAAATTTCTAATCTAAGAAAATTGAAGTAAAAATAGTTCTGCTTTATATAGTAAAATTCAATTTTGAATATATCACTTAATGAAGTAATTATAAGCAAAATAGTTTGAGGCTGAAAATGTGATAGTTTTCATTGTATAATTTAGATAGTATGTTTAGTAAATGTTTAACAGAGTCTTCTTTCTAGATAATATAAATACTCTTTTATTGGTGAAAACAGATTTCAAATCCATAGAACGGTTTTGTCACAATATTTATTTAGTATTACCATGTTTTGATGGGCAAACAAGTGTTGACCGGCCTCTTAACTCAAACCTTAAATAATTGCTATAAATCTTATGGTAAAAGTCCAATATTTATTGTGTAACAATACTCGCAACATATCTACCAATAAATCCTACTGCTATATTTTTAATGACACTTAGATAAAGAAATTGCTAGTGCCCGTGCAATCACATTTGATCCAGGAAACAGACAAGAACATGTTTTATGAATAAGGAGAACTTTATACTTTAGAAACTTGAGTGAATCAACTTCTCCAAGAGAGACGTCCTTACGTCACTTGTAACAGACCTTAATTAAACAAGAAGACTTTGTTTGATGTCTTTAAAGGCTTCATTAAAATGGAAAGAGCAATTGTTCTTTAATTTGAAAGTGTTTCAAAGTTTTAACTAATTAGCTTGAGAATGGATTCCCAGTGATTCTATTGTGCTGATATTGTTAAACTTTGTTTCGTTCTTACATCGTACGAAGAAATTAATATTGTTGTTAAAATAACTAGGTCTATATTCTTTGGCCATGAGTACATATTTATTTACAAATAATACAATTTAGAAATTAATATTTTTAGAACATATAAAATTTATATTTTACTTTCTAAAATAACGAACACAAAATTTTATTATGTTTTAAAATATACATTCTAAATTTTCCTTAAATGTTTAACTATAATAATACAATGTTGACACTATAACTTATCATAAATGTTCGTATCATACATTTTAACAATAATTGATTCTAAAAAATTTCGAAAATAAGAAGTCTCCTAATATTTCAACCACTTTGTGTAAATAAATAAAGCACACAAAAGAATTATAAGCGTTTAAACATTAACTATTTCACTTGTATCATATTAGGTCCTGAATGTTGAAGGTTTTACAGGTTCCTTATATCAACTGAGTATTAAATAAACTGTAGGTACGAATAATAATTTAAAAAAGTGTTCGTTTTATTTATTAAATTAAGATCCAAACAAAAAATAAATAAGATATCACAATATTATACGGTTGTGGCTGATGAGCTAATGTTAGTTGAACCTTTTAGGCCTACAATTTGTTGTTCATTGATATAAAAAAGGCATGGACATGGGCGTAAGAAAAAAGTTAATTTGAGGGATTCATGATGTTAAGACTTCTACTTCTATTATTAAAACCTAAGAAATAAAATAATTGTTATTTTTACAATAGTGATGTAACTTTATTTGTGTAAGACGGTGTGAAGGGGGTGGGGGGGGGGGGGCAGTAACAAAAATGCTCTTAGGAATTTTTTACCCTCTTCTCCTCCAGTAATTGTAATAAAATTGGATGTTCCTAGAAGCTATTAATACTGTCTTTGTTTGGAAAGTTGATGAAAATTAAACTCTTTTACAGCTATTTAGAATAATGCAAACCCTTTAATATTTGAAATATAGCGACTTAGAAGCTATTTAGAATATACCTCTTTCCACAAATATTGAAAATTAGATACCTCTAAAAGCTATTTTAATAAGTGTTCAACAGAATTGATTTTATTAATTATATGACCTAGAATCCATTTGGACTGGTACTAAACCAGCATTTTTATTACATTTGAATTCTCTAAACAAATGCCTTTAGAAGGTATTGAAAGTAGTCGAATACATAAAATTTTAAAGTTGGATGCCCTTAAAAGCTATTTGGAAAGGTCCTCGTCTTGATTTGTTTTAAAATTAAATAGCTTTAGAAGCTATTGAAAGTGGTCTTCCTCCAACACATTTTTAAAATGGAATTTCTTAGAAGACAATTATTGAAGTGGTCCTTGTTTGAATTAAACTAAAATATTTTATGCTTGTAGAAGCTATTTGGAGTGATTTCTTACGGGTGAAGTTTTTTAAGTGGATGCCTCTAGAAGCCATTTAGATGGATAGTCACATTAAAAAAAATTAAATGCATCTAGACCATGCATGTAAAATGAGTGACCGGCAGGGCGCACTCGACCGTAACATGACATTGCCCACCCGCAAACCTTTTGAACGGCAATTAAACAATGAGACCTTATTACTTGCTCTCGACTACTCGAAGAGAGAAGTATTGTGATCATCAAAAAGTATCGAGCTTAAGATTGTGATAAATGTTGAAGTTTCATGTCTCCTGAAGCCGAAAAAGTAATACTGTCTGTGTTGACAGTTTATTTACGTGAAATGGAACTAAAGACACGAGAAATCAGAGCTTGTGGACACACATTATCAACAATAAATAAAAGTTACTTTAGCAAAACATTTATATATTGTTAAGATATTTTGGGTTTAAAATATTTAATAAATATATGGGTTGGGTCTTTTACTCTTTTATAAATAATATTTATATGCTTTGTTGGCCGCGTTGTTTAAGTCGCTCCAGTAGCAGTAAACTAGACTGTCGAGGACTGGGAGATCGAGGTTTGAATCTCAGTCGGGTGTATTGAGGGTTTTTTCTAGTTTGGTTTCCACTCTCCTTCCACGCAAATGTGGATACACATCCTATACATTGAACTTTATTTATTCCTAAACCTCTTAGAATAATTAGTATATAAGCGTATACACCAGATGGGTAGTAAAATGTAGTATTAAAAATAAAAATAAAATGCAAACGGGATATATTATATTATTATTATTATTATTATTATTATTATTATTATTATTATTATTATTATTATTATTATATTAAGGTTCAAGGCTGGAATTATGTATAAGTAATTTATTTATACAATTATTTTTAAGGTACCCCCCTCAATAATAATTTTTTTTAATGTGGCCATTATGATAAAACGATTTTGACATGTCTGCTCTAGATGCTATTTAGAGTGGTCCTTCCTTTTTAAAAAATGAAAGTTTATATAAGTTATTTGAAGTTTGATACAAGTTTAAGCATCATATTACAAATTTCAAAAAAAAATTGAGGGGGGGGGGGGTTAAACCCCATAAGCCCCTTACCTCTCTACACCCACTCCCTGAGGCAAAGTGATAGTTAAAGTATTTTATAAAAATACAATATAACAAATATTTTAGAAACTGTATTTAGTAATACTGTAAGAAATATGTATATAATTTATTTATATATTTCATTAGATTATATAATATATAAATTAAGTTTTTAGTATAATTGTACATAAGAAACTGTTTTATAAAAAAGAAATTTTATTAAAATTACGTGATTATATTTGTGTTTTAAACTTTTTAATATATTTTAATGGTTTTTTTCCATAACTATGTACTAACTTAAAAAATGTATAATTTTATCTAAAATTATCAAATATACTAGGTGGTTTTTTATATCTGAAATATTAACTTAATAGTGATGATTTTTCATAATAATTTGTAATTGTTTCTAATTTTTACATTAATATGTTTTTTTTCCTTAATTTTAAATAATTAATGGATTAGTTTTTAACTGTGAAATACTTGATTGGTAATTAGTTGTGAATTCATATCATGGAGCTCCTTTCTCTTTCACACATTAATTACCTCGAGAGGTTATTGCATGAAAACCCCATGTCTGTCTTTGTAGGACCATGAACGAAACGAACCCCACTCTGTAGTAACTCCATTACCACGAGAAAGAATATGTCAATAACTATTGGAGGCATCTACTTTCTAAACAAATGAAAGGATAAGGCTCTGGAGTCTTCAATTTTCTGACCCTATTTGCTAACCTCTTCTCCTTTAAACAAACAAATGAAGAAATAGAAAATACAATTTTATCAATAAAGAGAGAAGCGGTGATTTCTGATAGCTTACCACTTGAGCTACAAGTTGTTTTTATAGTGAGCCAAGACAATGAGGATAAATACTATCGATGGATATTTTAGTTATTTTTTTAGATATATTTCATGATTTCAAAGAAGTTTAGTCAGGTAAAATATGCCATCTAAATCTATGAGGGCTATTATGCTTTTGCTCCGACCCCTCAAATGTTCCTGGACCCCTGAAAGAGAATCTTGGTCCCTTCACCTGCCAAAATATACAGCAGGTGCGAGAAATCCAGATCTGACATTTGAAAGTGTTTTGTGAAGTTTTTAATCCTCAACGTATATGAGTGGGTATAGACCAGTCGTGGGATTCGTTGCTAACACGGACATTGGTAACAATCACACCTATTTGATAAATTAACCAATACATGTTTATATTTGTTGTAAGAGAGTATTAAAAATATATGCAAGAATCGAGCCAGGAAGTTTGTTAATACACGTCTCCATCTTGTTAATACTCTCTCCATATTCCAACATATAAAATGGATGAGAAAGGTATAGTTAGGAGGAAATGTTCCTGAATTTGTGTGAAGGAGGTTTATAAAATAATTCAGTTAGTAAAACTCTCTCTTGCTCTACCCTGCTGGGATTTGAAATCCAATCACTGTTCATGTGCTAGTAATATGTTGTGGTATCATTCTCATAACTCTTTTCATCTAATTTTTGAAAATATTTGTGATATGATCCTCACTATACTATACCGTCTCTCTTGTGGGTCCCATTTTCTCATACACGTGAATCATTTCCCATCGATAGTGCTGAGTAGCCTGGCAACGTGCCAACCACGGAGTGTTTGCTATTCATATTTGTTGGGCTGTCAGGGACATCAGCCATCACACAATGGCTCAACAGTATATATATATATATATATATATATATATATATATATATATATATATAGAGAGAGAGAGAGAGAGAGTCGTTATTGGTCTCCAACCCGACGTGAGGCGATTCATTATGAAAAAATAAGTAGGAAATATATGACCTTCTCTTTCCCCGAAAGTGATTGTTAAGAGAGTTATGAGCTCTTGAGAATCGTGTTTTAAAATGCTTTTATATAAAAATATCAGAAATAACTTGAGCTAAAACCACAAATCTCTGGATAATGTTTTGTTTAACAAAGATGTTAAACTACTGAAAACTTGTTTGGTAATATCCTCCACCATCTTCACTGATTAAAGGGGGGTTGCCACCTTCTTTTCGCAATGAATTTTGTAACAATGAGCTGTTATTGATTTTTAATGATGAATTATTAATCAGCATGTCTAAATTAGTAAAAAAAAAAAAAGCTGTGTGTGAGCGATCTGTCTCTTTAATTTAGTTAAGACTAAAAAAAAAAAAAATTGATTTCGGAGGACCAGTTGTAGGTATACTAAAACAGAGACGGGAGTTGATTGTTGATTTAGAAGAAAGGTGTATTGTGTAGAGCCTACCTTTGAGGGGTGTCGCTGACTGGAGATCAGAGAATACCTGGAAGCGATGGTCTTGATCTTTTCTTGATTCGAGGATGGTCTTCTTAAGAATATTAGTTTGCGAGTGGAGCTCCCCTAAACACTCGCGTTTAATGAGTACATATTATATTAAATAAAAACACACACACAGAGAACATTATTATCTATGAAGCGTCGCGCACTAAAATCACTTCCCAAAGGGTTTTTTTTACGAGTTCATATTCTAACAAAACCGAGAAAGAGAGGTTCACCGAGTTGTGATAGAGATTAGAGTAACCTCGATGCGTTCCTAGAAGAGTACTCGCTAGCCGTTCCGTCTTATGGCGGTGCTAATATCCAAACAAACAAGAAAGAAAAAATAAGGTTGGCTGCCATTTTGAAGGTGTACTGGCTTTTGCTTTGTTAACTTTAAAGCTTAACTTTATGATAAAATTGGTCGGCAACTTAATTTTATTTATTTATTTATGTGTTATTTTATATTTATCTTTTAATTTTTTATGAGCTATTTTTCTTTGATGCCTCATCAAATTCTAACTGGTTTTCTAAATATTTCGTAACAAATTGAGCTACTCTGTGAATAATGAGTGGACCAAAATAATATAATAAATCTTTAGATTTAATTAATAAGCAAAAATCAATTTAGGACCACATCTTACCACCTGTTAAGGTTATACACACATGTACTAATTAGGGTAATGAGTTAGGGATGAAGAAAAATGAATTTAGAGTAAGTGTAACCGCATTTTCGTGGAGAGAGTGGAAAACCACCCTCTGTACACCCAACTAGGATTCTAACTCAACCCAAATCTTCCTGTCATAGACATTCTAGTTTATAGCAAGAGTGATGCCTGAGACCATGCGGCCACCGAAGAAGATATTTTTTCATAATGTTTCAAGTGTGCTTATTTTTAATAATTTTTTAATAAAAAATAAAACATAATAATGTTATTAAAAATTATATAATATAAATACAATTATATTATAAAATATTTATTATAATATATATATATATTATATACATAATATAAGTAAATAAATGTTATAAACATAATATAGGTATATCTACCAGATATATATATATATATATATATATATATATATATATATATTTAACATATAGTTATATATTTAAATATATTAATATATAAAACTAAAATTATATTAGTAAATAATATATCTAATAATAGCTAATGTTTAGGTAATATAAATTGTCACTTTATATTGCCTAAATGTTAGTTTTTAAGGTTTCTTTAATTTGAATTCCCGCCAAAGCTTACGATTTTTCATCAGAGATTACTAAGAGTTGTACAATTTTACAAAATTTTCCTCTTATTTTTTGTTAAGTTCTATTCTGATTTCATAAATGGTTGATTTATAATTTATTTATTAGTACAAATGGACTTTATTAATTATTTAAATTCCATTTTCTCCATAAGAATACATTGTAGACTCTGAAGTCATACCCCCACAAAGGCATACTGCGAGTACTCATTATATCTAGGTTATTCTAATAGAGATTATTTTCCAACGCGCACAGTTTGAGGTGGAGTACGCGACAGGTGTGAGAGGGTTTTTACTTGGGAGTAGAAAGAGGGTAGTGGGGTAGTTAATTCCAAGAAATCTGCAGGCACACCGAGTTGAGTGAGGGGGAATAGAGGTGGAAATAACCAATTGAAACTAGCGAATAATGAAATATGCAACAAGTTGTTTAGTAGGAACTCTCTCGTGTTCATCGTTTCCGAGAAAAACACATGTTATTTTTCATTACAGCTTGTAAGTGCCTTAAAGCTAGGCAGACAGCTGTGCAGTGATTATTATTATTATTATTAGCACCACGTCTTACTACCCATTCGGGTTGTACGCACTTTCTCTAATGTGTAATGGTAGGGTGATTGTGAGATGAAATGGATGACCTACAGTTTAACGTGAGATCCGAACCACGGTGTAGGCCTGGCATTCCCCACATTCACAAGTTGTGATTAAAACACGTTTTGTCAGAGGTGAAGGAAGGGTTTGGTAATCAGATAAATCTGTGCTGGGACCGAAGCTTGAACCCCAGACCACAGCACAGAAGTCCGACACCTTACCCCTAGACCACCAGGTCACCAACCATCTTATAATATTTGAGATTAGAATAACAATTTTTTTGAAAGTTAACTCAAGCATTTCTTAAATTCCCCTGCCTATAGAGCAGGAGTCATCAATTGGTCTATCTCACGGCCATTTTCAGTCGACCACGTAAGAAATCTACAACATTAAAGGTCGCTCTTTGAGACTTCGAAACTCGCAAACGTATCAAGAACTTTCAAATAATATTTGAGTGTGACTAGAATAACCTTTATCAGACATTATTGGGAATGCTATAAGAAAATTAATCAAGTTGAAATATGTTCGTTTTATTTTATTCCATTTCCATTCCTACTAAATCATGGAATGAAATATTTAAAGAAAAGATTGAATCTAAGAATTAAATATAAGATGTATGATAGAGAAAACAAATGCTTGCACATTTATTTGTACTGTAAATTACCAACAGAGCTTGTGACGTCAAAATAATCTTTATGTTACGGAATTAGCCACACCAAGTATTATATCCACAAATTTTTAAAAATGAGTCCTGGACAAGGGAATCGATACTTAATTGCCATGTTCAGGTGTCATTTTTCAAAATTTACGAAAATACGTACAAACAACAACAACAAATATTAAAGCGTTGAAACTTCAGGGGATCACGGGATATTTGATAAATTTGTAAGTCACCCAAAGAGGTCGATGACATCTGGAATAGAGTAATCACTACTACATAGTGAGGAAACTTTTAAACAAACCATATAAATAATCATAAAGTGAGCTCTGCTAGCTGACTGATCTATAACTGACCCACATTGGGGGCTCTCTACATCAAGTTATAAATGACAGATTTCCAACTGTTCTTTAAAAAAATGCGCAGTGCGGATGTCAGTGGTCCTGAGTGGTGTAGTATCCCCCCCCTTCTAAACCATCTCTCCCGTACCCCATAAACCATTGGGATGATGCAAAGGTTTTTACACCCTTTTGTCAAGAAAGAGGGAAGAAGGGGGGGAGCTCCAATAATTAAAAATTATGAGTGTTTTTGATGGTTTTAGAGAATTTATTACACTCCCCTGCCAAAATATCCCATCACAAACTAAACACAAACATTACTATATTAACATCAATCACCAACCGGTCAATGCTGTTGGTGTAAAACCTATATTATGTTACACTTATGATAACAAAAATCCCATTCTCGATTGTCTTTTGATGATAATTATTATATTGTCTTATTTAAAAACTAACTACTATTCAAATAAATATAAAATTAAGATGGTTTGAAGGCTTTAATTCAGTATAATTTTGAAAATGAATGTATATGTAAAGTTAATATTTTGATTTATCTATAATTTTAATTTTTAATTAAATTGGCTATGTCGTAACATCAAGGGCATGATTTCAAAACATGATAATAAAGTTGGTTGACAATTTTAGCATGGAAATATGAAAAAAGAAAAGTCCTAAAAAATAAAATTTTAATTAATTCCTTAAAAAATTCGTTCCGCCTTTGAAAGATGCTAAGCATCGTACAAATGTTACCTTTATCTCGTAACAGACTAGGAAGATGCTCACTCCAGCGTGATTGTTATTATGAAAGGGGTCTTGTTATAGAACAACACTAGACATTAATACTCATTTATATAGAGATGTATAGTTAGTGTATATGAAGATTTTTCTTTGGATTTAGATACATTGCATTTTACATCTTGGATTAGTTTACTGTAATCATGTATATTTTTTAAGTCAGAACAATGATGATGAATCTTAACGCTTTGTATGCCCCCCAATCAAAAACGATATATATCTGTCTTTGGGCCTATATCCGAAATAAATTAATGGATTTTGTTCAAAACTAATATTTAGATAGTATAAGGATATGCCTTAGAAATTATGTTTATTAATTTTTTGCCTTCAAATAAGCTACCCTTAATTATAGGAGTTGTATATCTAATTCCAAATAATCTCTCAGTCCAGCCTTATGAAAGCTCTGAATACCGAGTTTTAGCCCGATCGTTAAATTGGTTTCGGCTCTGGTCCAAAATACGGACAGACAGACAGACAGCATCGCAAAAACAACTTTTTCTGTTTCAGATGGTCACTAAACGTCAACATTTATCAAAAGCTCAAAAAATTATTATTTTAGGATCCCAATACTTCTCTCTTCAAGGGGTCGAGAGAAAGTAAAAATAAAAATATTTTTAAAATGGCGCTATTGATTTGGTTTTACAATATAAATAGTTGTATCTATACATTCTTATTTAAAAATTGAATCTAATTGTAGTTTACTGATGACTTCTCTAATTTATTTTTCGTTTTGAAAATCGCTAGTGGTTTTGTTAAAAATTTGTATCTGAAGACTATTTTACCATATAAATATGTACGTTTATTTTATTTTAAATAAATAAATAAATTCAAGTATAGTTTATTTCGGAAACAGTTTATAAAATTTGAAATTTTTAGAAATTGGTCTTCAAGATTTGATTTTAAATGTGTAGCAGGGAACTGTTTATTATAATAAATATGAATATAATATATACATTTACATTATATATTAATATGAACCAATTGAATAGAGTTTGCCGGTAACTGATTTTGAATTTTTTTATTTAAAGAAAGAAAAACTTTATTTTTAAAACGTGTTTACTTTTACAAACAAGATAATATGTTTTGTTTTTCTTATGAAAACGTACTTAAGGGTAATTTTTTGAGAACCTGTCTTAAAAAAATTGTTCCAAACTATAATACGCTATATGGGAAAGTTTGTACAGTTGTGTCTCGTGACATTTATTTAAATATTAGTTTTTTGAAAGTAACTTTTATTATATATTAATCAAAAATATAGAGAACTTAATATATCGACTTTCACGTATTAATACATAGAGTCATGTAATCCATGGCCTTCACTTTTATTAAATAACATCACAATTTATATAATAACATTAATTTTGTAGATAAAGTTTTTAATTTTTGCTGAAAATGTTTGTATTCTCTAAAAGGCCTTAAAAATGAGAATTGGACTGAAGCTGCTTGTTTTATTTTATCCTGTTTTTTGGTTCTAAAAATAAGCTACAAATTATATAATTACTAATAGGGAGTGAAAAAATCTGCAAACTATAATAGTAAGTACGTATTACATAGGTACAAGATGGGGAGGAGGGGGGTTAAGGGGGAGCCCTGTAAACCACTAACTTCTTCTTTAACAAATATTTTGTCATTTAACTCTAAGCTTACCTGCTATTTGTTATAAAAACATTTATTTTAAGTGACATAAATAGTTGTATTAACAATTTTATAACATAAAAATATCATATATCAGTGTGTAGTGAAAGCTAATTGCTCACAGAACATACAAATAATTTAAATATAATCTAAGTTTATTTATTTATTTTTAGAGTTTGCTCATAAAATGTTATCAAAAGAGAAATTTTTCTATGTTGCTAGCTACCTTCAGTGCACTAGGAAATTTTTCCCAAAACCAATTTAAAATATGTTAAGAAACACATTTTTACCTGTAATATAGAAATAGGTATCATTTCTGCGGAGAAAAACAAGACTTTTACAATGGTACGTATATATAGAAGAAACATTTCTCAGATGACCAAGCAATTTTATAAGATAATATAGTTACAAATTGAGCATAACCAAAGAAGCATGGTTACATATTGAAGAAACATTTCCCTGAATAGTATTTGAATGAATAAAACGCTATACAAAGCAGAAGGTTGGAAGACAATTTCATTATTAAAGAAAGAAAAGCAGCATCCAACTTTAGAAATTATTAACATTTTTCCACTAAAAAACAAACAGAATAACTACTGAGGATAAAATTATGATTTGATTGTTTTTGCTTCCTTAACTATTGTAACGGAACCATGAAGAAATGATTGTTTATCTACTGAAAAAAAAGGGCTTAGTGTGGTTATGTAGGAAACGTGAGAAAAGGCCAGTGCGTTTTCAGTTTTAATAGCACATCGGTACAAACATATATATTTGTTCACTTGGTAACATCAACACTTGCTTAACATCTCTAATGTCCGCCATGAGTATAGTGGCATTAGATGACATACTTTATAAAGGAAGAGAAAAAGTTGTCATTAAATTCCAGGACACTCTCGACAGATAATCAACAACTGTTGATATCACCTTGTGAAGAAAATAAAACTCTGTATTTATACTGAAGACATTTGATTAATTTTAACCAAAAAGGGTTTTGTTATTAAAACTGTAAAAACACCTACATATTCTTGCTTCCCATATATTCCTACCTTAATAGGTACGTTTATATTTGAAAATTTAATTTCATATATGTAATTTAGTTATTTAACGTGGAGTGTGAACATATATACATGCATACATACATACATACATACATACATACATACATACATACATACATACATACATACATACATACATGCATACATGCATACATGCATACATGCATACATGCATACATGCATACATGCATACATGCATACATGCATACATGCATACATACATACATACATACATACATACATACATACATACATACATACGCACGCACGCACGCACACATACATACATACATACATACATATATACATACATACATATATACATATATACATATATACATACATACATATATACATATATACATACATACATACATACATACATACATACATACATACATACATACATACATACATACATACATACATACATACATACATACATACATACATACATACATACATACATACATACCTAATCACGCCATTCCCTCTGGGTAGGCAAGATACTGAGAATGTAGCTCGAAAAACAACTCGGTACTTAATCCATCTTCATATCTTCCTCCACACTCCCCTATCCTTGCATATTCCCTTTGCTTCAACAAACATCCATACATCAAGTCATACATGCTCTTTTATTCTTAAAACTCTTAGTGGGTCTCTTTTTCACATATTCATTTACAACATTTAAAAACTTCTTAGTGTGTCGGTGTATCGCCTCTTCTTCACAGCTCTATACTGGAGACACTAGAAAAATGCGGACAAGTTTTAAAACATTTCCAAAGATACTTCTAACTTCCTTTTTCATTTTCCTTACGACCTCCCTATCCAAGCAAGTGACCTTGAATTTTCTGCATGTAAATTCGCAATTATACTTCTAAAATATGAAAGTCGATTTCAGGGTATCCTTAGACAACTTGAAACTTTTCTCTTTTGATGCGTACATTCTCTTAGTCAACCTGTTTCTGAACACCTCTCTGACGGGAGAAGTGACTCTGTAGTCCCACCACTATTGTACCTGGCACTTGAAGGTATTGCTTCCACTATAACTCTTCGTATGAACTGAATTCATGTAGCTCTGCTGATTTGTCAAGTCGTTTTGGAGGTCGCCTGGCTCGTGGAACTTTTAAAGTTTCCAGACCAAGTTCTTTTATATTTTCTTCATAGTCTGTGTAGATATAAGAAAACGTTCCATTAGTCCTTAGCCCTTTAGCCCATCAATTACCGTTTCAACTGAGTTAAATAGTTAACATAAAAAACTGGACTTAACCGACTTTTAACTCTAGGACATTTTGAATACCATAACTTTAGACAGGGTGTACCAAAGCACTTTCTTAAACTTTTTTAATATAGAACCGTGTCTTACTACCCGTTCAGACTAAATGCATATCATATACTTATTACGCTAAGGTGCTAGGGATGAGGAAGGTTAAATTTAGAGGAAGTTTACTCACATCTGCGTGGAGGAAGAATGAAAATAAATGTTGAATAAACCACCCTCAAAATGCATTAGCAGAATTATTCAATCCCCGATCTCTGGTATTGGAAGGCCAGTTTGTTGCAAAACCAATCGATATTCAACTCATGGATTAAAAATTGACTTAATTTTAGATGGACAGCTTTTATTTTCAATATTTTGGGCGTGGTTGAACTGTCGAAGACGGGAAGATCAGGTTTCGATCCCGGTTGGGTGCATTGAGGGTGGTTTTTCCTAAATGGTTATACATTTTTCCTCCACGCAAATGCGCATGACTTCTTCTCATTAAAACCATCTTAATCTCTAACATATAAGTGAAATTAGTACATAAGCGAATAACCTAGGCGGGTAGTAAGACGTGATAAAATATTTTGTGGGTTTATAATCTTGCTTTATAAAGTTTAGATTTTTAGAATATTCTCAAGAGAAGTAGACGGAAGTTTATCTTAGTTTTGCGATCTTGAGATGATTCTTTAGAATCTATTATTATTATTATTATTATTATTATTATTATATTAGCACCGCGTCTTACTACCCGTTCGGGTTATACGCACTTACGCTAATGTGTAATGGTAGGGTGATTGTGAGATGAAATGAAGGACCTACAGTTTAACGTGGAATCCGAACCACGGTGGAGGCCTGACATTCCCCACATTCACAAGATGTCTTGTCAGAGGGGAAGGAAGGGTTTGGTAATCAGATAAATCTGTGCCGGGACCGAGGATTGAACCCCGGCCGCCAGCACAGAAGTCTGACACCTTACCCCTAGACCACCAGGTCACCTTTAGAATCTAGGAGATTATGTTGTTATGAAGGACAGAATTTATTCAAAGTTTTAATCTAAATATGTACTTTAATGTATATCTTAATCTGGTTTATTGATGGAATATAAGTTGTCTGAAGAAAAGTTATTTTATCAAGTCTGTTCTATGGAATCATAAGCTACAAAGCTACAGGGTGTTTGATAACAATAGTTATTCTCAGAGAAAGATAATGACTGCGAACACGAGAGCAGTCTACACAATCCTTATGACATGGAAAGTCAAACAGATTTACAAAATAACTGTGTTGCTTTTTTACCGGAAACCAGGTTGACAGCGAAAGCCTCAGAGGAAATGTATTTTAGAAAAGTAGTCAAGAAATAATTTGTATGTATTATACAGGATGTCCAGATTCTCATGTCCCAAACTGCACGTATAGTTTGTTTGAATCAAAAGTAATACAAAATCCTTATACAATAACATATAGAACTGTCCTGTTTCTATTATTGTTGAACGTAGAGGATAAACCTATTACCAATGACACCCTATTTAAAAAAATAAATTATTCTATGCAATAAAATAAATGTAAGTACTTATTCCTTGAGGTCAATTTTACTGTTGGAATCTTAGAAGATAGCATGGATTAATATTGGCAACGCAGCTATCTCTCTGATACGGGCGTTAGTAGCACTGTTGCCTCTCTGATACGGGCGTTAGTAGCACTGTTGCCTCTCTGATACGGGCGTTAGAAGCACTGCTGCTTCGCTGGTAAATACTCTTGTGGAAATGGGCCCTTACAAAAAATATGGATGTGCCAAGGATCGAGGTATGGACCTGTGGATGTGTAGCCAGGAACTCTGACCATTAGACCATAGAGTTGATTCATTGATATACATAATAGGTGTAAGACCCTTAAAGGTTTTTAGCAAACAATCTATATCAGAGATTCCCATCCTTTTTCACTTTATGGCATACTTAGACGAAGACAATATTTTCGCGGCAAGCTTGTATAATACATACTGTAATATATAATACATTGTAATAATACATTTAGATATAAAATTAGAAGGATTGGTTTCGAGAAGCAGTTGACGGTAAGTATTCCTGTATCAGTGCTCTCATCAACTTACAAAGCAATTTTTCCGTTTAATATTATTTTTCCAACAACAGCGTTCTGATTGATGTACTCAGACATTTCAACAATAATTTGCTCTTTAGACTTTTTTATGAGAATGGTTTCAGAAATGACCTGACAAGCTGGCTCAATCAAATTTTCGCCAATCAATTCAGAAACTTTGAATGATGTCCCAGATGTACAATCTAAAACTTAAACCCATATTTTTTTCATTTTAGTTGGTGCATTGTGACATGGTTTTGAAAGAAGTTCAAAATATTATGATGGTTTTTAGGACCACTGGAATTTTTGATGGCTAGATGCCACTTAATTACGCTAAGAATAATTGTTTAATTAATTAGATTATCTAAACGAAAGAAACGGATGGAAAATGCTCGGTCACAATCTTCATTCCCAGTGAAACCGAAAATCAAATAACTATCGTTAACGTTATGAAACTTTTGGAGGCACAGAATGGGAACTAGTAGTAGATTTATCACTAATTGATTTGTTAAATTAAAACCTTGGGGAAATAATGGCAGCATACTTCCAAAATTCCTTGGCACACTAAAGTGCCATGGCACACCGGTTGGAGACCACTGATCTAGAGACTAACTGTATCTAGGTCAACAATATTCAACTTTAGTTTAGAGCTATTGTTCTAATATAACATACAAAATACTAACAAACGATTAATAAGATTAAATAAAGTTTCAAAAAGAACTGTAGACAACTTTCGTTAACAACTTTATAATGATAAAACAATACATCTGTTAGTGGGTGAAATGAATCCGTTCTGTCAAGGATTATTTTATGTACGTGTGCAGAGGAGAGTTCTTTGTTTCCTTTGTTGTCTTCCACCTCATGCCTCTTCAAATATATAATTATCTTGAGTGTTTGGAATTCTGTATGAAGATTTTCATGTGACATGTGGGGCTTGTGACTCATAATGAACTTTATTTACATACAGTTTAAACAAGAGAGGAAACACATTTCACACACTTGACAATCGTGTCGATAATCCTTACAGTGGCATCTCTTGATAATAATGTCCATTATTAAGAGCTGTCCATTATTAGGAACAATAATTTTATAAAGCTTACTACTTGAAAACGATTTAATTTCTCTTTATGAATCTTTATACTGTGTATATTTAATATAAAAAATAAATAAAACATTGCCACACTATGTACTGTGCAGTATTGTATGGAGGGTAATTACTAGGACTAATGAATAAATAATGTTGCATTATACACACACAAAATATGCAAATAGTATTAAATGAGAACATTATGCCTTCTTTATCATATATGTGCGCACGAGCACAGACAACTACTGGAACAACCCCCGCTGATGGCTTGGAAGGGGTGAGAGGCACAACTTTGAAGTAGCGCAGGGTGTTTTAGAAACTTTCCCTAGAGAGGGTAGGTGAAACGGCTTAAACTTTATGCTAGATATTGGCATTCCTGACATTCCTGCAGCAAAATATATGGACTGTTCTTTTCAATATTTGATCCGCTGTTCAGAGCTTGCTATGCGTAAATATGCATCCTTAGCAGCATCCATGTTTGTTTTATTAAATCGTTTGTTATTGGGAAGTTGTTTCAACATAAGGGCCCGTATAATTTTGCCAGGGAAGTTTAAACTGACTGCTATAAAGCAGAATCCGCTATTCAAATATTTCTAGCATGGGAGATTTCACTGTATTCATCAAATAAAAATCTTGAAACTACCACATTAAATAATATATATGTTAGATTCTTGTATTAAAATAAATTGGAATACTAAAATGAAGTTTATAGTGAATCAGGACAGCTAATATAATTATACCTACTGTACATATATACATAAATATATACATACTTACATACATATATAAATGCACACATACATATATACATACGTACATAAATAATACAAATATACAAACATATACATACCACTAGTTTTGTAAAGTTATTGGGATGGATCTTATAAATGTTAATTATATTTTTAGTTTTATTATTCCTAGTTATTGAGGACTTAATGCATTTATTTAATACTGTCCGTATTTTGTTTATTATTAATTAGGATTTATTCCTGCCTATGAAATTTATTTGATGAAAATTTTATATGTTAATATTTGTGCAATTATAATTCTATCATGTGTACATATGCATTTTATATCCTATTTATATTTCCAATCTATTTTAAATACGAATATTCGACATCTGTATTTATCATATAAGTTAATATATAACTTACAACCAAATCTACGTCAGCAAACCCAACTTATACATTTGCTTAAAGAAATGTACAAATCCCTCATGGAGACATCGTCATCCATGGGTTCCTCATACATTTGTTACAGCAAAGCACCATATTTTCCATAATTCACACGTAAGAAACTGGTTTCATAAAAAATGTTGAAAAAATATATATTTTTAGTTACCATATTAAGATAAATTATTGTAACTGTGTGAATTATTCCACCTCAAAATATGATGAATCTTTAACATTTATGAGACATCGAACCCAAAGAAGTACATTTTACCATCATTATTCTGTTTATGAACTAAAATCCGAAAAAATGTAATAGATATTGTTAAAACTTGATAATTAGTTGGCCTATAGCAATACTTCAGAAATTTTTATTTATCTGACCCTAGCTCTTAAATTGCAGTTATTACAATACAAATAAGTGATATTTGAAAATTCGAGAATGGCTATAATAATTTTTCTTAAAATGTGTATGTGGGGAGTGTTTTTCATGACATATAAAAATGTATGCTTGATTTTTTATGGGAAAAACACGTTTAAGTGTATTTTACTAATGATTGATTTTAAATTTGCTTTTATTTTAATAATTACTTTAATGATTTGGCTACAAATGGTTATCTGGTAAGTTTACTAAAATATAAATAGCTTTACATAGAATCTGTATAATTACTATAAAATAAAATGTATTTAAAATTTTCCAAAATAAATTAAGACAAGGGTAGTTTACTTCATCAGATTTGATAATTTTCAAGAACAGCCCGTGAGATTTAATTTAAAATATGTATCTTAGAAATGAATTTTTGAGATTCAAGAATACATTTTTACAAAAATAAATAATTTTATAATAAATTACAACTGAATTTTTATAATTTTAAATTAAAAATAAATGGTTTGAACCGTTTTTTATAATATGTTTGTGTGAAAAGTGTTTTATTATGACTAAAGATAACGAAAAATAATTTTTTTACTAGGGAAAAAATAGTATAGTTTACTAAAACCTCTTTTTATTTTTTTGTTTTTCCGTGTTATAATACATCTAAGAAATTCTTTATGATTTTATATTACCATTTATTTAATTATTTTGACAAAATAATTACATAAGTTTAACCTTATTTTAACACAAATGTTATTTAAAAATTGTTTATCTTCTCAGTTACACTATACAATAGTATGATGTTTTTAAATCGAAATATATTTTTAAAAACTTTACAAATAAACCAAAATCTATTATATATATAGGAATAGTTTTAAAAACCCACCTCGGTCAACTTATGGTCTAAAGCGTTACTCTCTCAATAGATCAGACGGCCGAAGACAGATCCCGGTCGGGTGCCCTGAGGTTTGTTTTCTCTAATTGGTTTTATACTCTCCCTCTACGCAAAACAATCTGGGTGCTCTTCCTCTAAATTAAACATTTATAATCCCTGAAACATGAGTGCAATTAGTAAATAGGTGTATAGCTCGAAAGGGTAATGAGACGTAGTATCAAATACCTTATAATTTATTTAATATTAAATACCGTTGAAGCGTGCTTGTTACAACTGTGTTCGAACATAATATAATCATGTGACAGGTTTTAAGGAATTGAACTTGACCCAATTCTCATAAGTATTTCAAGAGGCAGTTTGACTTTAGAAACTATGCGGCTTTGTTGGTTTACAAAATATTTTTTTACATCCTTTACTGCTTCCAACCTGTGTCCTGGGTCAGTTTTTTATTCAAGACATGTATTTTCCACTACTGGTTTGCTAGGCCTGTCGCAGCTTCATACGTCTTATAATCTAAATTAAGACTAGGTTATGCACAACATCCAGTCCCCAGCAGTTAGCTTTTCAATATGAAAAGATAAACTCATATTTTAATCAATGATAAAATCTTGCCGATGCCAGGAATTGAACCCGGGACCCTAAGGTCAGTAAGCAGACGCGCTACTGACTGAGTTAAGGTGTCAGCAGTTTCCAAATATATTGTGGGCAGTAGGAAGTTATTATTTAATATACGTCCCATAATGCAATCATGTAGTGTTTTATTAAATAAATTGTATACTAATGCTCTGTGAGACCATAGTGGTGAGCCATGTACTGACGATGGTTTTGTGATCTATGTGTCTGTACTGTGTGTGATCTATGTGTCTGTACTGTGTGTGATATATGTGTCTGTACTGTGTGTGATATATGTGTCTGAACTGTGTGTGATCTATGTGTCTGTACTGTGTGTGATCTATGTGTCTGTACTGTGTGTGATATATGTGTCTGTACTGTGTGTGATCTATGTGTCTGTACTGTGTGTGATCTATGTGTCTGTACTGTGTGATCTATGTGTCTGTACTCTGTGTGATCTATGTGTCTGTACTGTGTGATCTATGTGTCAGTACTGTGTGTGATCTATGTGTCTGTACTGTGTGATCTATGTGTCTGTACTGTGTGTGATCTATGTGTCTGTACTGTGTGATATATGTGTCTGTACTGTGTGTGATCTATGTGTCTGTACTGTGTGTGATATATGTGTCTGTACTGTGTGTGATCTATGTGTCTGTACTGTGTGTGATCTATGTGCCTGTACTGTGTGTGATCTATGTGTATGTACTGTGTGTGATCTATGTGTCTGTACTGTGTGTGATCTATGATTCTGTACTGTGTGATATATGTGTCTGTAATGTGTGATATATGTGTCTGTACTGTGTGATATATGTGTCTGTACTGTGTGATATATGTGTCTGTACTGTGTGATCTATGTGTCTGTACTGTGTGTGATCTATGTGTCTGTACTGTGTGTGATCTATGTGTCTGTACTGTGTGTGATCTATGTGTCTGTACTGTGTGTGATATGTGTCTCTACTTTGTGTGATCTATGTGTCTGTACTGTGTGTGATATATGTGTCTGTACTGTGTGATCTATGTGTCTGTACTGTGTGTGATATATGTCTGTACCGTGTGATCTATGTTTCTGTACTGTGTGTGATTTATGTGTATGTACTGTGTGTGATCTATGTGTCTGTACTGTGTGATCTATGTGTCTGTACTGTGTGATATATGTGTCTGTACTTTGTGTGATCTATGTGTCTTTACTGTGTGATCTATGTGTCTGTACTGTGTGATCTATGTGTCTGTACTGTGTGTGATCTATGTGTCTGTACTGTGTGATATATGTGTCTGTACTGTGTGTGATCTATGTGTCTGTACTGTGTGTGATCTATGTGTCTGTACTGTGTGTGATCTATGTGTCTGTACTGTGTGTGATCTATGTGTCTGTACTGTGTGTGATCTATGTGTCTGTACTGTGTGTGATCTATGTGTCTGTACTGTGTGTGATCTATGTGTCTGTACTGTGTGATATATGTGTCTGTACTGTGTGTGATCTATGTGTCTGTACTGTGTGTGATCTATTTGTCTGTACTGTGTGATCTATGTGTCTGTACTGTGTGATCAATGTGTCTGTATTGTGTGATCTATGTGTCTGTACTGTATGTGATCTATGTGTCTATACTGTGTGATCTATGTGTCTGTACTGTGTGTGATCTATGTGTCTGTACTGTGTGATATATGTGTCTGTACAGTGTGTGATCTATGTGTCTGTACTGTGTGTGATCTATGTGTCTGTACTGTGTGATCTATGTGTCAGAACTGTGTGTGATCTATGTGTCTGTACTGTGTGATATATGTGTCTGTACTGTGTTGATCTATGTGTCTGTACTGTGTGTGATCTATGTGTCTGTACTGTGTGATCTATGTGTCTGTACTCTGTGTGATTTATGTGTCTGTACTGTGTGATCTATGTGTCAGTACTATGTGTGATCTATATGTCTGTACTGTGTTATCTATGTGTCTGTACTGTGTGTGATCTATGTGTCTGTACTGTGTGATATATGTGTCTGTACAGTGTGTGATCTATGTGTCTGTACTGTGTGTGATCTATGTGTCTGTACTGTGGGATCTATGTGTCAGTACTGTGTGTGATCTATGTGTCTGTACTGTGTGTGATCTATGTGTCTGTACTGTGTGATCTATGTGATAGTACTGTGTGTGATCTATGTGTCTGTACTGTGTGTGATCTATGTGTCTGTACTGTGTGATCTATGTGTATGTACTGTGTGTGATCTATGTGTCTGTACTGTGTGTGATCTATGTGTCTGTACTGTGTGATCTATGTGTATGTACTGTGTGTGATCTATGTGTCTGTACTGTGTGTGATCTATGTGTCTGTACTGTGTGATCTATGTGTCTGTTCTGTGTGTGATCTATGTGTCTGTACTATGAGATATATGTGTCTGTACAGTGTGTGATCTATGTGTCTGTACTGTGTGTGATCTATGTGTCTGTATTGTGTGATCTATGTGTCAGTAATGTGTGTGATCTATGTGTCTGTACTGTATGTGATCTATGTGTCAGTACTGTGTGATCTATGTGATAGTACTGTGTGTGATCTATGTGTCTGTACTGTGTGTGATATATGTGTCTGTACTGTGTGATCTATGTGTATGTACTGTGTGTGATCTATGTGTCTGTACTGTGTGTGATCTATGTGTCTGTACTGTGTGATCTATGTGTCTGTACTGTGTGTGATCTATGTGTCTGTACTATGTGATATATGTGTCTGTACAGTGTGTGATCTATGTGTCTGTACAGTGTGTGATCTATGTGTCTGTACTGTGTGATCTATGTGTCTGTACTGTGTGTAATCTATGTGTCTGTACTATGTGATATATGTGTCTGTACAGTGTGTGATATATGTGTCTGTACAGTGTGTGATCTATGTGTCTGTACTGTGTGTGATCTATGTGTCTGTACTGTGGGATCTATGTGTCAGTACTGTGTGTGATCTATGTGTCTGTACTGTGTGTGATCTATGTGTCTGTACTGTGTGATCTATGTGATAGTACTGTGTGTGATCTATGTGTCTGTACTGTGTGTGATCTATGTGTCTGTACTGTGTGATCTATGTGTATGTACTGTGTGTGATCTATGTGTCTGTACTGTGTGTGATCTATGTGTCTGTACTGTGTGATCTATGTGTCTGTACTATGTGATATATGTGTCTGTACTGTGTGTGATCTATGTGTCTGTACTCTGTGTGATTTATGTGTCTGTACTGTTTGATCTATGTGTCAGTACTGTTGTGATCTATGTGTCTGTACTGTGTGTGATCTATATGTCAGTACTGTGTTGATCTATGTGTCTGTACTGTGTGTGATCTATTGTCTGTACTGTGTGTGATATATGTGTCTGTACTGTGTGTGATCTATGTGTCTGTACTGTGTGTGATCTATGTGTCTGTACTGTGTGATCTATGTGTCTGTACTGTGTGATCTATGTGTCTGTACTGTGTGATCTATGTGTCGTACTGTGTGTGATCTATGTGTCTGTACTGTGTGTGATCTATGTGTCTGTACTGTGTGATCTATGTGTCTGTACTGTGTGTGATTATGTGTCTGTACTGTGTGTGATCTATGTGTCTGTACTGTGTGTGATCTATGTGTCTGTACTGTGTGTGATCTATGTGTCTGTACTGTGTGTGATCTATGTGTCTGTACTGTGTGTGATCTATGTGTCTGTACTGTGTGTGATTATGATTCTGTACTGTGTGATATATGTGTCTGTATGTGTGATATATGTGTCTGTACTGTGTGATATATGTGTCTGTACTGTGTGATAATGTGTCTGTACTGTGTGATCTATGTGTCTGTACTGTGTGTGATCTATGTGTCTGTACTGTGTGTGATCTATGTGTCTGTACTGTGTGTGATCTATGTGTCTGTACTGTGTGTGATCTATGTGTCTGTACTGTGTGTGATCTATGTTCTGTACTGTGTGTGATCATATGATTCTGTACTGTGTGATATATGTGTCTGTAATGTGTGATATATGTGTCTGTACTGTGTGATATATGTGTCTGTACTGTGTGATCTATGTGTCTGTACTGTGTGTGATCTATGTGTCTGTACTGTGTGTGATCTATGTGTCTGTACTGTGTGTGTATGTCTTACTGTGTGATCTATGTTACTGTGTGTGTATATGTGTCTTACTTTTGTGATCTATGTGTCTGTACTGTGTGTGATATATGTGTCTGTACTGTGTGATCTATGTGTCTGTACTGTGTGTGATTATGTCTGTACTGTTGTGATCTATGTGTTGTCTGTATCTGGTGTCTGATTTATGTGTCTGTACTGTGTGTGATCTATGTGTCTGTTACTGTGTGATCTATGTGTCTGTACTGTGATTATTGTGTCTGTACTGTGTGTGATCTATGTGTCTTTACTGTGTGATCTATGTGTCTGTACTGTTGTGATCTATGTGTCTGTACTGTGTGTGATCTATGTGTCTGTACTGTGTGTGATCTATGTGTCTGTACTGTGTGTGATCTATGTGTCTGTACTGTGTGTGATCTATGTGTCTGTACTGTGTGTATTATGTGTCTGTACTGTGTGTGATCTATGTGTCTGTACTGTGTGTGATCTATTGTCTGTACTGTGTGATCTATGTGTCTGTACTGTGTGATAATGTGTCTGTCTTGTGTGACTATGTGTTGTACGTGTGACTATGTGTCTGTACTGTATGTACTATGTGTCTTATGTGTGATCTATTGTCTGTACTGTGTGATCTATGTGTCTGTACTGTGTGATAATGTGTCTGTATGTGTGATCTATGTGTCTGTACAGTGTGATCTATGTGTCTGTACTGTGGATCTAGTGTAGAACTTGTGTATCTATGTGTCTATACTGTGTGATCTATGTGTCTGTACTGTGTTGATCTATGTGTCTGTACTGTGTGTGATTATGTGTCTGTACATGTGTGATCTATGTGTCTGTACTTGTGTGATTATGTGTCTGTACTGTGTGATCTATGTGTCAGTACTGTGTGTGATCTATGTGTCTGTACTGTGTGATTATGTGTCTGTACTGTGTTGATCTATGTGTCTGTACTGTGTGTGATCTATGTGTCTGTACTGTGTGATCATATGTGTCTGTACCAGTGTGTGATTATGTGTCTGTACTGTGTGTGATCTATGTGTCGTACTGTGTGATCTATGTGTCAGTACTGTGTGTGATCTATGTGTCTGTACTGTGTTGATCTATGTGTCTGTACTGTGTGTGATCTATGTGTCAGTACTGTGTGTGATATGTGTCTGTACTGTGTGATCTATGTTCTGTATGTGTGATCTATGTGTCTGTACTGTGTGTGATCTATGTGTCTGTACTGTGTGATCTATGTGTCTGTACTGTGTGTGATCTATGTGTCTGTACTGTGTGTGATCTATGTGTCTGTACTGTGTGATCTATGTGATCTGTACTAGTGTGTGATCTATGTGTCTGTACTGTGTGTGATCTATGTGTCTGTACTGTGTGATCTATGTGTCATGTACTGTGTGTGATCTATGTGTCTGATACTGTATGTGATCTATGTGTCTGTACTGTGTGATCTATGTGTCATGTACTGTGTGTGATCTATGTGTCTGTACTGTGTGATATATGTGTCTGTACTGTGTGTGATATATGTGTCTGTACTGTGTGTGATCTATGTGTCTGTACTGTGTGATCTATGTGTCTGTAATTGTGTGATATATGTGTCTGTACTGTATGTGATCTATGTGTCTAGTACTGTGTGTGATCTATAGTGTCGTACGTGTGTGATCTATGTGTCTGTACTGTGTGTGATCTATGTGTCTGTACTGTGTGTGATATATGTGTCTGTACTGTGTGTATCTATGTGTTCTGTACTGTGTGTGATCTATGTGTCTGTATCTGTGTGATCTATGTGTCTGTACTGTGTGATCTATTGTCAGTACTGTGTTGATCTATGTGTCTGTACTGGTGTGATCTATGTGTCTATTGATTATTACAGAGTTCGTCAGAAAGGTGATCCAGCTCTATGAAACCACAGTGGTGAGACATGGGTTAATGTTGGTTGGGCCTACAGGTTCTGGCAAGACGAAGGTGAGTACAGCCTCATTTTATTTGACTGTAATGTATTCCGTTAGAAAGATAAACCGCTTCCACTTGGTTGTTCCCATCAAGATCTCACTTATATTTTGTCTGTAATTAGGAAGGTTTCAGAAAGTACTTTTGTAATGAAAACAGAAATGCATGCTCCAAGTACGCTGATAAATCCCCTTAAAATGTTAGCAGTCCCTGGTTGGGTGTTGTTTGTATTTCGTACTTAAATGAGAAACATGTTTTTATGTTCATTACATGGAAATTTAAACCATTTCCACGATACATAAAGCGAGATGTTTTGTCATTATGTATTTACTTCATTATTTCTTTCCAGTTGGTCTTGGATAATATTTATGGATAATTACATTATAACAGACTTTTAAAACATTGGTGAAGTATAGGGCTTTTAGTTTTATTTGTTGGTATTTTATAAAACTCAATAATGTGTTAGTAGAACTACAGTCATGTAATTCCAACTATAGTGGCACGTCCATAGTGTAGTAAAAACAAATATATTTATTTCATTTGTAAAAATTATAATGTTACCTTGGATCAGATAATAATAAGAACATCATTTGAATAGGTACCACTGATAAGTTATCATGTTTTATAACATGTTTCTCTTGTTTTGAATGGAAACAAATAGGTTTATTTTACTATGGCTATCATATTATATGTATTTATGATATAGTATTTAATAAAATATCTAATACAAATTAAGTCAAATACACGCGGATAAAAAAATGTTACGCTTTGAACACGGAATTTACTCTTTCATATATTAGTATTTTTTCCAAAGAATTCCCAAATTTACGTACAATATTTTGATATCGATTGGTTTAAACCACCACAAACTTTAAATACATATTTCAACACAAAACACAATAAACTAAATAAATAGTGTAAATACTATCTTTAACCAAATTATTGATTATTTCCTACAGATAATGGTTTATCTATACTTATAAAATAACATGTCCTGATTGATTGACTGACTGACTGACTGATTCATCATCGCCGAGCGCAAACTATCAAGGCTACGAGCATGAAATTCGGACTGTATATTCATTTTGTTATGTAGGCACCCACTAAGAAAGGATTTTAGAAAATTCCACCCCAAAGGGGTCAAAATGGGGGATGATAATATGTATGAAAGTCCGTCATTTTGAAAGTTACATAAACAAAATTTGGTATTTCGGTTATTGACGTAAAACAAATAAATACGTGTTTCAGGAGTTTTGGAAATTGTATTTAATAAGGGATGAAAAAGGGGGTGAAAGTTTGTATCGGACTTGCATTATTTTTGATCTGAGGTCAAGTTATGGTCATCAACGTAACGTAAAATTTTAAATAAATCTGTAAATACATATGTATATTTTCGTATTTGTATATAATCAACTTCCACGCGAGCAAAGCCGCGGGCAACAGCTATCTAGTATTATATAAAATAATTTACAAATAACACAACATAGCGTAAGGTCACATAGAATTAATGTGTTAACCCTAACCGTAGAATGCGATTCCTTCGTAAATTTGACTACCGAGGTTTACAAGGATGTCATGTTCCCTCCATACACGTGGGGTAGTTTGCTCACCTCCCCAGTACCTTCAATTGACCTTGAAACCTCGCTATTGAGGGTAGTGTTTCTCTTGTGGCGTGATTTGTTTGTGCTCTAGGAGAAGCTCACTCGTAAAAGGTACGACACATTTTACTAATGTAATGAATATGGTATCTTACAAACTAAAACAAAACAAAGTTGTTATATTGCATCCTATTACACACGAGAACATGGTAATAAACCAGAAAACAAAAAATCCGCAAATAATTGAAACCTACAATAAAACCAAGGGCGCATGACTACGACATTTTGCAGCCACTGTTCTCGTGACGTCTGTAGAGAAAACAGGGCAACCTGGGACCTCTGGATTTGTAGCCAAGAACTCCGATCACACAACACACAATAAAAGTTGAACAAGGTAAAATACTCACGTTGATGAGGCACTAATACTATGAGAGTTAAAACTATTAATAAATAAAAAACAAAGTATTTAATAAATAATCGTATCAATGACCAATAACTTGGTGTGTCAACCCCGTCCAATCCGAACGATACACACACATACATACTTTTTTTCGTTTTGAATATTTAACCGTAAGAGCTATCTAATTTGGTCGCCTTGTTTGTAGACTATTAGCCGTCCTGGTGGAATGCAGCATTGTCCAGGGTACACCATAGGAGGTTGTCTACACGACGAACACGTAATGATATTACAGGGTGATATGATTACTGGGTTGTGGAGTTTGAAGTGATCTTAAACTTAGTCATAGCATAGCCAAAACCTGGTGAATGTTGGGGTAGTTACCCTTTCGGGAAAACTATGATTGGTGCCAGCGAAGAATCAAACCCAGGACCCCGAAGGCCTTCACTGATAATACTTACCAAACATTTTTCAAACATTTTATGCCTCCTTATCCTTCTGGAAATCCGTGTGTTTATGTAATGAATACAATAGCAGAATTACACATATGGATAGGTATTACTTCTTTAAGGGATGTTGGTCGATCCTATCATCCACACGCTAATTATCACAACTTGAGGTACATTTTTCTCTAAAACTGTGAGAGATATTATAATTTTATTTTATTTTTAAGATCATATTATTCTTAAGCGTAAAGTAATATATTTTCCAGATAAATAGGATTCTACTATATATATATATAGTTAAAATTTGTGGTTTGGTACGACAAGTGAAACAAATCAAAAAGCATGGCTACATCTTTTACGTTTCCTGAGAAAAAGTTTATTTTATATGAAAAGAACACTTTGTCAAGAAACGCGTTTTAAGTTATCACTATGGTTGCCATAGTGTAAACACTAGTGTTTTAATGTTACTTATCATAACTTAGTGCATTCCAGCTTTACAAGATGGGTTATATAAATGTCATCCAATCTCCTTTTGGACAAGATGGTCACTTTATTGGATTGCCTTTTCTACTTTCCTGATTCTTAGTTTATACATTTTTTTTCATAACTTTAATACAATATATCTGAGGTTAAATGCCTAACAAATGCTCACATCTGACTAAGTTTCCTTTATTTAAATTAGCTACAGCCTTCGCAATCCAACTTTATTGTAGTTAGTTTTCATCAGATATGTCGATTTTGGAATACACGACCAAATCATTCTAATCAATAATTCTTTAAAATATTTTGTCCAACCATGAAAAAAAAAAAATTCTAAGTATTTCTGACCTAAATTTATTCCTAAAATTTGGGTTTATCTTATCTATAACAAGCTTTGAATGCGTATGTGTTTGGTGTGGTTACACAATTCATTGATAGCTAAATACTTTTGGTTTTTGTGCTAGCTATATATACCTTTAGAGCATAGCCCGGTGTGGGTAATTCATTGGAGGAGAAAACTGTGGAAGTATTCTCCCAAACAGCCTTTGTCATCTCCTCTAAATTCTAAACATGTCTGCGAACAGCCAGTCCATAATAGGTCTGTATCACATTTATAGCTGAATTTGTAAGGCATACACGGCCTCCATTCGTTTTATCATCACAAGTTTTGCTCTTGCCTTTTTTACTTTTAAATTTTCTTAGGCGTATATTCATATATTTCTGAACATTTCCATACTCTTATATTTCTCAATATAATAATATGGCCATATGGTTGCACTGCAACAACAGTCCATCCCCTAGTCTACAAGTCAATTTTTACCTCTCCATCTTTTATTGCTTTGTCCATGGCAATCAGGGGTTGTGGTAGAACATTGGAGAACTCATCAGGGGTAGTGGCTACTGGTGGGGGTGGGACAACCTATGCGAATAACAAGCTTTTAAGCTGTCGAGTTTGAATCAGAAGTTATATTTGGTATCTAGTAGGCATTACAAAGTTGATAGTGCACTTTTCCTTTGTAACATTTTATATTTTAAAACAAAAAAATCAAAAAAGTTACTCTAGACTTTACTATTGTTGCACCCTCTCTGGGTCAATTACCCGGCCATGAAAATAATAAAAGGGAGAGAGTGAATCTATGGTACAAGTTACAAGGAAATTATCAGAAATATTAAAGAGTAAAATATAGAAAGTTTATTCAAATTAATAACAAGAGCGCAGATATCATACATGGTCTCATTATATCATAATGAGTTATGTTGAAATTAAACTCGGCGACACAACAATTCAATCGCAGGTATATTTCCTAAAAAGAAACTTAAAATCCAATCATTATTTAGATGGTTCCGTCTATATGAGACAACAACAAAATATATATAAAAGAATAGAAGGGCCTAATGGGCACCTTGAAACTGGGGTTTTTTTTTAAAAAACCCCTTTTGAAAAAATTTTTTTTTTGGGAAAAAAAAAAAAAAAAAGGGTAAAAAAAAGGGAAAAAAAAAATTTTTTTAAAAAAAATTTTTTTTTTTAAAAAAAAAACCCCCCAAAAATTTTTCCAAAAAAAAGGGGTTTTAAAAATTCCCCCTTTTTTTTCCCCCCCCCCAAAAAAAAAATTTTTAAAAAAAAAAAAATTTTTTAAAAAAATTTTTAAAAAAAAAAAAGGTTAAAAAAAAGAAAAAAAACCCCCCAAAAAAAAATTTTTTTTTTTTTTTTTAAAAAATTTTTAAAAAAAAATTTTTTTTGGGGGCCCCTTTTAAAAAATTTTTGGGGAAAAGGGTTTTTTTTTTAAAAAAATTTAAAAATTTTGAAAAGGGTTTTTTTTTTTAAATTTTTAAAAAAAAAAAAAAAGGGGGGCCCCAAAAATTTTCCCCTTTGGGGAAAAAAAATTTCCCCCCCGGGGAAAAAAAAAGGGGGGGGGCCCAAAAAAAACCCCAAAAAAAAAAATTTTAAAAAAAAAAAATTTAAACCCAAAAAAAAAGGGCCGAAAAAAAATTTTTTAAAAAAAAGGGAAAAAAAAGGGGAAAAAAAACCCCCCCGGGGGGGGTTTTTAAAAAAAAAAAAAAAAAACCCCCCCCGGGGGGCCCAAAAAATTTTTTAAAGGGAACCCCCCCAAAAAAAATTTTTTTTAAAAAAAAAAACCTTTTTCCCCAAAAAAAAAAATTTAAAACCCTTTTTTTAAAAAAAAACCCCCCCCAAAGGAAAAAAACCCCCCCCCAAAAAAAACCCAAAAATTTTTTTTTAAAAATTTTTTTTTTAAGGGGGTTAAAAAAATTTAAAAAAAATTTTTTTTTAAATTTTAAAAAGAAAAAAAAAATTTTTTTAAAAAAAAACCCCCCTTTTTTTTTAAAGAAAAAAAATTTTAAAAAAAAATTTTTTTTAAAAAAAATTTTAAAAAAAAAATTTTAAACCCCAACCCCCAAAAATTTGGGGGGGGTTTTTTTTCCCCCCAAAAAACCCCCCAAAAAAAAAAAAACCCCCCTTTAGGAACCTTTTTAAAAAAATTTTTTTTAAAAAGGGGGGGGGGAAAATTTTTTGGGTAAGGGGGGTTTTTTTTGGGAAAAACAAAAAAAAAACCCCCAAAAAAATTTTCCCCAAAAATTTTTTTTTTTCCCCTTTTTTTCCCCCTTTTTTCCCCCCCCCAAAAAAAGGGGTTTTTTTGGCCCTTTAAACCCCCCCCTTAAAATTTTCCCCCCCCCCGGGGAAAAAAAAAAAAAAATTTTTCCCCCTTTTCCCCCAAAATTTTCCATTTAAAAAAAAATTTTTTAAAAGGGGGAAATGAAAAAAAAAAACCCCCAAAAAAAAGGGGCCCCCAAAAAACTTAAAAAAAAAAAAAAAAAAACAAAAAAATTTTGGGGGGCCCAAAAAAACCCCCTTTTTTAAATTTTAAAAAATTTTAAAAATTTTTTGGAAAAAAAAAAATTTTGGGGAATTTTTTTTTAAAAAAAAAGGAATTTTTTTTAAAAAAAAAAAAAAAGGGGGTTAAAAATTTTTTAAAAAAACCCGGGGGGGGGTTTTAAAAAAAAAAAAAACCCCTTTCAAAAAAAAAAAACCCCCCCCCCCTTTTTTTTTCCCCCCAATTTTTTTTTTTTTTTTAAAATTTTTTTTCCCCCGGGGGGGTTTTTTTTTTTCCCCTTTTTTTTAAAAAAAATTTTGGGGCCCCCTTTCCCCTTTTTTTTTTTAAAAAATTTTTTTTAAAAACCCCCCTTAAAAAAATTTTTTTAAAAAAAAAACCCCCCCAAAAAAAAAAATTTTAAAAAGAAAAAAACCCGGGAAAAAAAAAATTTAAAAAAAAAATTTTTTCCCCCCCCCCCCCTTTTTTTTGGGAAAACCCCCCCCAAAAAAAAAAAATAAAAAAAATTTTTTTAAAAAAAAATAAAAAAATTTTTTTTTAAAAAAAAAAAACCCCAAAAATTTTTTGGGGGGAAAAAAATTTTTTTTTAAAAACAATTTAAAAAAAAATTTTTCCCCCCCCCCTTTTTCGAAAAAAAAATTTTTTTTAAAAAAAAAAAAAAAAAAAAAATTTTTTTTTTTAACCTTTTTTTTTTAAAAAAAAAATTTTTCCAAAATTTCCTCGGAGGGGGGGGAAAAAAAATATTTTAAAAAAAAAAAAAAGGGAAAAAAAAATTTTTTATTTTTTTTTTTGGGGGGGGGGTTTTTTTTTTTTTTGGGGGGGGGGGGGGTTTAATAAAAAAAAAAGGGGGAAAGGTGGAAACCGGGGGGGGGGGGGGGCCCCCCTTTAAACGGGGAAAATTTGGGTTTTCAAAAAAAAGGGGGGGGGGAAAAAAAAAGGGAAAAAAAAAGGAAAAAGGGGGGGGTTTTTTTTTTTAAAAAAAAATTTTTTGGGGGGGTTTTTTTGGGGGAAAAAAAAAGGGGGGGGGAAAAAATTTTTTTTTTTTTTTGGGGTTTTCCCGGGGAAAAATTTTAAAAAAGGGGGTTTTTGGGGGGAAAAAATTTTTTTAAAAAAATTTTTTTTTTAAAAAATTTTAAAAAAAGGTTGGGGGGAAAAGGGGGGGTTTTTAAAAAGGGGGGGAAAAAAAAAGGGGGGGGGTTTTTTGGGGGGGGGGGGGGGGGGGGTTTTTGGGGGGAAAATTTGGGGGGGGGCCCCCTTTGGGGGGGAAAGTTTTTTAAAGGGGGGGGGGGTTTTCCCTTTGGGGGGGGGGGGGGGTTTTGGGGGGGGTTTTTTTTTGGGGGGGGGGGGAAAAAAAAAAAAATTTTTTTGGGGGGGGGTTTTTTTTGGGGTTTTTGGTAAAGGGGGGGGGGGTTTTTTTAATTTTTAAGGGGGTTTTTGGGGGGGGGAAAAAAAAGGGGGGAAAAATTTTTAAAAAAGGGGGAAAAAGGGATGGGGGGTTTGGGGGGGGAAAAAAAGGGGGGGGGTTTTTGGGCCCCCCCCCCCGGGGGGGAAAACCCTTTTTGGGGGTTTTTTGGGGCAAAAAAATTTTGGGGGGGGGGGGGGGTTTTTTTTTTTGGGGGGTTTTTTTGGAAGGGGGGGGGGGGCCCCCAAAACGGGGGGGGATTTTTTTTTTTTAAAAAATTTTAAATTTTTTTGGAATTTTTGGGGGGAAATTTTTTGGGGGTTTTTTTTTTTTTGGGGGGGGTTTTTTGGGGAAAGGGGGGAAACCCAAATTTTTTGGTTTTTTTTTTTTTTTTTTAAAAAAATTTTTTTTTTAAAAATTTTTTTTTTTTGGGAAAAAAAAAAAAATTTTTTTTTAAAAAGGGGGGGGAAATTTGGTTTTTTAAAAGGGAAAAGGGGGTATTTTTTTTTGGGGGGGGGAAAAGGGGGGGGAAATTTTTAAATTAAAATTAATAAAGGTTTTTAAAAAATTTTTTGGGGGGGGGTTTTTTTGGGGGGGTTTTTTTAAAAAATTTTGGGGGGGGGGGGGGGGAAAAATTTTAAAAAAAAAGGGGGGGGGGGGGGGGGGAAAAAAAAAGGGGGTTTTGGGGGGGGGGGGTTTTTGGGTTTTTTTAAAAAAAAAATTTTAAAAAAAAGGGGGGGAAAAAAGGGGGGGGAAAAAAAAAATTCCCCCCCGGGTTAAAAAAGGGTTTAAATTTTTTTAAAAAAAGGGGAGTTTTTTTTTTGGGGTTTGGGGGGGGGGTTTTTTTAAATTTTGGGGCCCCCCAAAAAAATTTTTATTTTTTGGGAAAAAATTTTTTTTTTTTTTTTGGGGGGGGTTTTTTTGGGGGGGGGGGGTTTTTGGGGGGGGTTTTTTTTTTAAAATTTTTTTTGGGGGGGAAAAAAAATTAAAATTTTTTTTTAAAAAGGGGTTTTTTTTTTGGGGGGTTTTTGGGGGGGGGGGGGGGGGGGGGGAAAAAAAAAAAAAAAAAAATTTTTTTTTTTTAAAAAAAATTTAAAAAAATTTTATTTAAAAAATTTTTTTTTTGGGGTTTTTTGGGAAAAAAGGGGTTTTTTTTTTTGGGGAAAAAAAAAATTTTTTATTTAAAAAAGGGGGGTTTGGGGGGAAAATTTTGGGGGGTTTTAAAAAAGGGGGGGAAAAATTTTTTTTTTTAAAAAGGGGGGGGGGAAAAAAAGGGGGGGGAAAAAAAAAAATTTTGGGGAAAATTTTTTTTTAAAAAAAAATTTTTTTTTAAAAAATTTTTTTTTTGGGGGGGGGTTTAAAAAAAAAGGGGGGGCCCGGGGAAGGGGGGTTTTTTTTAAAAAAAAAAAAAAATTTTTTTTAAAGGGGGGGAAAAAAGGGGGGGGGAAAAAAATTTTTTTTGGGGGGGTTTTTTTTGGAAAAGGGGGGGGGGGGGAAAAAAAGGGGGGTTTTTTTTTTGGGAAAAATTTTTTTTTTTGGGCCCCTTTTTTGGGGGGGTTTTTTTTGGGTTTTTTTTTAAAAAAAGGGGGGTTTTTTTAAAAAAAGGGGGTTTTTAAAAGGGGGGGGGGGACAAAAAATTTTATTAAATTTTTTTTTTTTCCCCCCTTTTTTTAATTTAGGGTTTTTTCCCAATTAAAAAAATTTTTTGGGGGGGGGGTTTTTTTTTTTTGGGGGGGGGCCCTTTTTTTTAAAAAAAATTTTTTTTTTTTTGGGGTTTTAAAAAATTTTTTAAAAAAAGGGTTTTTTTTTTTTTGGGGGGGGGGTTTTTTTTTAAAAAAAAAAAGGGGGTTTTAAAAAAAAGGAAAAAAAAAAAATTTTTTTAAAAAAATTTTTAAGGGTTTTTTTGGGGGGGGGAAAACCAAAAAATTTAAATTTTTTTTTTGGGGGTTTTAAAAAGGGGTTTTTTTTTTGGGGGAAAAAAATTTTTTTGGGGGGGGGGAAAAAAATTTTTGGGGGAAAAAAAAAAAAAAAAAAAAAGGGGGGGGGGGGAAAAAAAAAAAAAAAAAAAAATTTTTTTTAAAAATTTTTTTTAAAAAAAAAAAGGGGGGTTCCCCCCCCCCCCCCCGGGGGGGAAAAAAAGGGGAATTTTTTTTTTCCCCTTTTTTTTGGGGGGGTTTAAAAAAAAAAAAAAAAGGGGAAAAAAAAGGGGGAAAATTTTTTAAAAAAATTTTAAAAATTTTTAAAACCCCCCGGGTTAAAAAAGGGGAAAAAATTTTTTAAAAAATTTTTTTTTTTTGGGGGAAAAAAGGGAAAGGGGGGTTTGGGGGGTTTTCCCGGTTTTTTTAAAAAACCCAAAAGGGGGAAAAATTGGGGGGGGGTTTTTTTAAAAAAAAAATTTTTTTGGGGGGGGGGGGGGGGGGTTTTAGGGGGGGGGGGGGGGTTTTAAATAAGGGTTTTTTTGGTTTTGTTCCTTTTTTTTGGGGGGGGGGGGGGGAAAAAAATTTTTGGGGGGTTTTTTTTTTTTGGGGGGGGGGTTTTTTTTTTTTAAAAAAAAAATTTTTTGGGGAAAAAAATTTGGTTGGGGGGGGAATTTGGGGTTTGGGGAAAAAATTTTTTTTTGGGGGGGCCCTTTTTTAAAAAAAAAAAAAGGGGGGGGGTTTTTAAAAATTTTTTTGGGGAAATTTTTTTTAAAAAAAGGGGGGAAAAAAAATTTAAAAAGGAAAAAAATTTTGGGGTTAAAAAAAAATTTTTTTTCCAAAAAAAATTTCCCCCGGGGGGGGGGAAAAAAAAATTTTTTTTTTTTAAAATTTTTGGGGGGGGGGGGGGTTTTTTTGGGTTTTGGGAATTTGGGGGGGGGTTTTTGGGGGGGGGGGGGCCCCCGGGTTTTTTTTTTTGGGGGTTTTTTTGGGGGGGTTTTTTTTTTGGGGGGGGTTTCAAATTTTTTGGGGGGGGGGGGGAAAAAAAGGGTTTTTTTAAAAAGGGGGGGGGGGGGTTTTTTTTTAAAAAAAAATTTTTTTTTTTAAAAAATTTTTTTGGGGGGTTTTTTTAAAAGGGGGTTTTTTTTTTTTTAAAAAAAAAAATTTTTTTTTTTGGGGGGGGTTTTTGGGTTTTTTTTTTTTGGGGGGTTTTTTTTTTTTTTTTTTTTAAAAAAAAAAAAAAAAAAAAAAAAATTTTTTTTGTTTTTTTTTTGGGGGGGAAATTTTAAAAAAAAAAAAATTTTTTTTAAATTTTTTAAAAAAATTTTTTTGGGGGGTTTTTTTTTTTTTTTTTTTAAAAATTTTTTTAAAAAAAAAAAATTGGGGGGGTTTTTTGGGGAAAATTGTTTTTTTAAAAAAAATTTTTTTAAAAAAAGGGGGGTTTTTTTTAAAAAAAAAAAAAAAAAAAAGGGGGGGGGGAAAGGTTAAAAAAAAAAAAAGGGGGGGGGGTTTCCCTTTTTTGGGGGGGGGAAAAAAAAAATTAAATTTTCCCAAAAAAAAAGGGGGGGGGGGGGGTTTCCTTTTTTTTTTTTGGGGGGGAAAAAAACCCCCCCAAAAAAAAGGGGAAAAGGGGGGGGGGGGGTTTTTTTAAAAAGGGGGGGGGGGGGGTTTTTTTTTTTGGGGGGGGGGTTTTTTTTGGGGGGGGGGGGGGGGGGGGGGGGTTTTGGGGGAAAGGGGTTTAATAAAATTTTTAAAAAAAGGGGGGGGGAAATTTTTAAAAGTTTTTTTTATTTTTTTTTTGGAAAAAAAATTTTTTTTAAAAAAAGGGGGGGTTTTAAAAAAAGGGGGGGGGGGGAAAAAATTTTTTAAAAATTTGGGGGGGGGGGGAATTTTTAAAAGGGGGGTTTTTAAAATTTTTTGGGGGGGAAAAAGGGGGGGGTTTAATTTTTAAGTTTTTTTTTTTTTTTTTTTTTTAAAAAATTTTTTTTTGGGGGTTTTTTTAGGGGGTTTGGGGGGTTTTTTTTTTTTTTTTGGGGTTTTTTTTTAAAAAAATTTTTTTTTTTTTTTGGGGGGTTTAAAAGGGGGGGGGGGGGGGGTTTTTTATTTTTTTTTTTAAAAATTTGGGGGGGGGGGGGTTTTTTTTTTTTATTTTTTTTTTTTTTTTTTTGGGGGGGGGGGGGGTTTTTTTTTTTTTTTTTTTTTTAAAAAAAAAAAAATTTTTTTGGGGGGGGGGGGGGAAAAAAAAAAAGGGGGGGGGGGGGTTTTTGGTTTTTTTTTTTTTTGGGGGGGTTAAATTTTTTTTTTTTTTTTTAAAAAAAAAAGGGGGGGGGGGGTTTTAATTTTTTTGTTTTTTTTTTTTTGGTTTTTTTAAAAATTTTTTTTAAAAGGGGGGGGGGGGGGGGGTTTGGGTTTTTTTGGGGAAGGTAGGGGGGGGGGGGGTTTTTGGGGGGGGGGTTTTCGGGGGGGGGGGGTTTTTTTGGGGGGGGGGGGGTTTTTTTCGGGGGAAAAAAACCCCCGGGGCCAAAAAAAAAATTTGGGGGGAAAAGGGGGCCTTTTTTAAAAAAAAAAAAGGGGGAAAAAAAATTTTTCCCAAAAATTTTTTTTTTTTTTTAAAAAAAAAAAATTTTTTTTAAAATTTTTTTTTTTAAAAAAAAAACCAAAAAAAAATTTTTTTAAAAAAATTTTTTTAAAAAAAAATTTTTAAAAAAAAAAAAATTTTTTTTTTTTAAAAAGGGGAAAAAAAAAAATTTTTTAAAAAAAAAAAAATTTTTTCCCCCCCCCAAAAAATTTTTTTTTTTTTAAAAAAAAAAAAAGGGTTTTTAAAAATTTTTTTAAAAAAAAAAAAAAAAATTTTTTGGGGATTAAACCTTTATAAATTTTTTTAAACTACTATTTTTTGCGCTGTGTCCCTTTCAACCCCTTTTGGTAAATCTTAGGGACTAATTATACTAAAAGGGTTTTGGGAAAAGAAGGCTTAAATTAAGGGGGAAACCCCCACCAAAAATTTTTGGAAAAAGGGGGATGAAAAAAATTTTAGGGGAAAAAAAACCTTCAGTGCGCTGAAGTGGGAACATTTTTTAAATTTGTATAAATAAGTAGCTTTCATAAAAGTGAATTTTAAAAAATTCGGAAATTTTATTTTAAAAAAGGGAAACTTTAAAACATAAAAATTTTTGGCCAAATTTCCTAACCAAAAAATCCCTAAAGGGGTTTTTTTTTGGTAGGAGGATAAAAAGGATTTTGTTACTAAATTACTAAACTTTTTTTAAAATATTCATACATCAAGTCATATTTTCTGCCAAAACATTTGTTAGATTTATCACTACCTTTAAAATAAAACAAATTAGTGAGATTTAAAAAAGGTTTTCAATTTTTGGGCGCAAAAAAACAATTTGAATTTTTTATACGTTCTCAAACCCTTTTTCCAATATAGCCTTTTTTAGACCAATTTCAATTTCTCGTGAAAGGAGAAAAAAAAAAAATTTAATGTGTCCACACCTGTCCTTCCTGGAACTGGTCTTGTATACCAGAAATATAAGCGGGTTAAGTGAAACTTTGGGAAACCCCCACGAAAAAATTTAATTTTTAAAATAATTTTACCCTGGGCTCTCATTTTTAAAAAGCAGGGCTAGTGTACAACTGTACAAAATTTCCCTTTTTTGAACAAATTTAACTCCCCAAAAAATTAGGTATGTTTTGTTTGCACCACCCCTTACCAAACTTTTGGGGTATAGGGTTTTGAAAAGGACCTGGGGGTTTTAGGGGAAGGGTTTGGACCTTTGCGGGGGCCGGGCAATCCCTTTTCCCGGCTTGGGAAAAAAACAAGGGGAAAAAAAAATTATTTTTTAAAAAATAAAAAAAACTCGGGCCGGGATTTAGAAGGGACTTTTAAAATTAACCTCCTGCGGCTCCGGTAAACCAAAACTAGGGTTAAAAAATTTTTTATAACAAATTTTTTTTGTTGCCCAAAACATAATTATTATATCACAACTTAAACCAATTTTTAAAACATTCGAAACAAAATAAAAAAAAACCTTTTTTTCCCTTTCATTTTTAAAGGGAAAAAAAAAACCCAAAAAAGATACCAAGTCAAAACCCCGTACAAAATTAGGGGACAGAAAGGTTTTTTTTTACCCTTAACACAATTAAAACCTTTTTTGACAAAAAAAATACCACACTGCTCCACCACCTATTTTTTACCTTTTTTTTTAAAAAAAAAAACCCCCCAGTCCCGCAATAATTTTAAAAAATTGGAAAATTTTTCACCCAGACCTTTTTTACGAGAACTCATCTTTTTACACATCCCTTTAGTTTACTGAAGATAACATGGCCCACAAAAACCCAAGGAAAAAACAAGGGTCCGGGGACTCCTTTCATTAAACTTAAACCCGGTAAAAGTAAGTAAAAAAGTCTTGTTTTTTTGTCTTTCTTTTGTTGGGAAAATTTTTTACAACCGGCATTAAAATCACTTCTTTTCAAAACCCCCGCCCTTTTCAAAACAAAGAAACCCTTTTTAATACCGCCAAAGAGGGGGGAAACCCTTTGTTTAGTAATATTGTTGGGAAAAAAAGACGATGGGGGATTGTAAATAGGGGGTTTTAAATTGGGGGTGGTTTTTTTTTGTCACAGAAGGGGCCCCCAAAAGTTTCAGAAGTTGGGTTTTTGTAATTAAAACGGGTACGGGAAAATTTTTTAGCCCTTGGGGGCACTTTAAAAGTAGTTTAAGGTCCTTGTCTTCGACTTTCCCTTTTTCTTGTGGGACCGTTGGGGATCCTTTCAGGTTTAATTTTGCTCGGGAAAGTACATTTTATTTAACCCTTTAATTTGGGGTTTTTAGGTTTTGAAACCGCACTTGACTTTGGCGGGGCCTCGCAACCCCAAACGCAAATTTTTAAAACCCCCTCTTCTGGGGAAAACCCCAATACACCGGCCCATTTGAGCAAAACCTTTTGCACTCTTGGGCCTCCGGGGAAACTTTTCCCACTACCTTGGGGTTTTTTTAAATTTTTTTTACAAACTTTACACAAATGTTAATGGCTTAATGCTTGCCTTAAAATAGTATAAGCTTTTTGCATTCCAGACCTACTAAAATTAATTACTAACACAAACAAAACCCACCCCCCATTACATTGAAACAAAACCCCATTTTTACAAAAACTGGGCATATTAAAAATTATTTTACACACTCTTTAAAAAACCAAAATTCTTTAAAAATAAATAAACTAATGGGTGGCAAAAGTTTTGATAGAAACAAAGTCTGTTTCAAAGAACCTTTCCCCCTTTTTTCAACCTTATGAGACAATTTTTTTCCAACAAAAAAACCAACAACCCCGTGAACTCATGCCCAAAGGGGGTTTCCTGAAATTAAATGTGCCCCCAAACATCTTCAATATACCCATAAACTCAAACCCCAACTGTTTTGGTACCCACGCCCCCAGGGTTTTTTTATTACACCACTGGGCGAAAGCGGGAATCTCATAAAAATGAATTTCAACTTTTTTAAATGAGATTTTTCTTTAAAAATCCTCTGCCAGGGGATTTACCCTACACCTTTGAAAAATTAAAAAAAGTTAAAAATAATAATTACAAACCCTTATTATTATAAAGAAAAAAAAAAACCTTTTTTAAAACCCCGAATAAACATAGCATATTTCCCCAAAATAATTTAAAAAATAAGTAAATTTTACATAAAAAACAATGAAATTTAAAAGGTTTTTTAGAAAAAGACATACAAAAGTTTAACGTGCCCTTCCCTAAGTATAGGCCTACCTGGGAAAAACGGGGGCCCTTTTTACAAAATATCAAAACACTTATCATAAAGGTTTTTTAAAACTAAAATTTTATAATTCATAGGGGTTTTTAAAAAAAATTTCTAACGAAATAAAAAAAAAAACATTTACACAAGGTTTCTGTTTTTAAGAAATTTGGGAAAAAACTTTTCCCCCGTTCCTGACTGCAAGGAGCGTAAGGGCGGGAACCAGGTACCACACTTGCGGGGGGCCCGGGTTTTGGCGCCCAATTTGGGGAAAACAAAAGTTCCGGTGCTCTCTTCTCACTGTTGGGGTACACATCTCAAGTATACGACATACTTTTAAACACAAAAAAGCCCTAAACAAGGGGAACCAAAATTTCAGATTTAAAATTTATGGGTTTTAAATTTTTTTTTTAAAAAACTTTATTTTAAAATTTAAAATGAAAATTTATAACGTCCTTTGACCTCGTCATGTTTCTTGGGGCCCTTTTCCCCCTAAACCCTGAATAAGGAAAACTTTTGGGTTTTATTTACTTTACTCTCAAAAATCCCCCTCTTGTCCTTTCCCCTAACTATATTTTCTTCTGACATATACAAAAAATAAATAAAAAAACCCTTCAAAGTTTTTACCATAAAAAAATTTAAAAATTCCAGGGTAATTTATTTCCAATAAAAATTGTGTGGGGTTTCCCCCTTTCACAATTTTAAAATTCAAGTGACACCAAAAATCCCCAGTCTAAAAGCTACCGGGACAGAGGGGCTAGCCCCTTTAAAGTTGACGCGGTTAAACCATTAAACATATAATTTTTTAAAAAAACTCACAGGATTTTCTCTCTCTCAATTTGTAGGCCAAAATTCCTTTTCGTGTAGGGCTTTGGGGTGCTCTTCCCTTACATGGGTATTTCTTAACTTCTTTGACTAGAAACCTTTTAAAAATAACAAAAAATCTATTACTGATTGTCGAAAAAATTTTTTTTAAAATTCTTAAGTAATAATTGGGGATAAATTACCCTTTTCCCCAATACAAAAAAAAAAAATTTTTCCACACTTTGTTTTTTTTCTTAACTTTCCTTAATTGGGTACCTTACCCTTTTATAAAAACGGTTTTTACCTTTCCCAACCCCCGAAAAAAAAAATGCCGGGAGGGGATTTTTTGGATGCGGGGAATTTTTTTCCAATCCTTTTTTTTTTTTTTTTTAAGTTTCTAAAATTTTTCTTATTTTTTTTTTTGTAGTTTTTTAAAAGGGGTTTTTAAAGGTAACCGCTTTAAAATATAATCAATTGGGAAACCACATTGTTGTTCCCTTTTGGGGCGCCACCTAGCGTCTGGGAACCCGTTTAACCATTCCCCATTTCCCCCGGGGAAAAGGCTCACGAAAGGGGTTACCAGCCCTTTAAAGTTAAAATTTTTAAATTTTTTCCCTTTTAAAAAAATTTAATGTTTTAAAAAACAGTCTAAAAATCGCCTTTTAAATATTTATAAACAAATTTTCTTCCCCTGTCAAATTTTAAATCAAATGATATACTTTTTAATTATTTTTACAAAAGTTTGGGTACCCTTTTGGGTTTTTCTGACTGCCAAAAACATCGGTGACCGTTGCTGAAATTTAGAAAATTTAACAAAAAAAATTTCATCCTTTAATTAAAACAAACAGCCCGCAATTTTAATGCTGTCCCAGGGGGCTTTGGAAAACAAAAAGACAACCAAAATAATTTCCTTTAACTTCAAAATTTGGGGGGACACGGCGGGTTTCCTCCCTCTCCATTTTTTCCTTTGTTTCTTTATAAAGGAAAAAAAATTAACCCCCGGGGGGTTTAAATTTTCGGGGATTCAAAAATGCTCCCGAGTGTGGGAACCTTCGACCGTCGGGGTGCCTACACGCAGGGCCCAAAAGTTTTCCCCTTTGACAATTACATTTTTCATCAAATGGGTTTAGATGAACTAGAAAAACCCGGGATCGCCCTTTAAAAACGGGGCCTTTGGGAGCTGGGACCCAATTTTTAGGTTTTGTCGGGGGGGTTGAAAGGGGGAAAGGGGGTTAAATCCTAGACCAAAGTTTCCCCGTCGTCCCCATAAAGGGGGGGTTCCTAGGTTGGGAAAAGGTCCGGGTTACTGACCTTTTGTCTCGACCTCAAGGGTTTTGATGGGGGTTTTCCCGACCTCTACCTATTGCCTGACTGGGGACCCCAAACAAACTACGGCCCGAATGGGCCCCCGAGGAGGGGGATCTCCCCCACCTTCCTTGGAAAGTCCCAAAATTTAAACTGTGGAGGGGGGCCTACCCGCTTTTCCCCGGCGCCCCTATGAAGGGGAACTAAAGGCCTACTTGGGCCCTACCCATCCTTTCCAAACGTCCCCAACGCTGCATCCCCCAAACCCCTCCAAAAGTGTTTTTAGGTAATCCCTACCAACACTCGCGGGACCGTAAGGGTTAAATTGATGGGGTGACCAAAATTTCAACTCAAGTCCTGAATTTTCGACTCGAAATTCCTACTTTTTCTATAATTTCCGGGAAAAACCCCCAGAGTACCCCCGTTCTCTGGTACCTTGACGCATGTAATTTTTGCCCTCTTTGGGGCCCCGGACCCACACCCAAACAGGGGGTTGAATTTGGGTTTGAAAAACCCCCGCCTGGATGCTTTTTGCCACTAAACCCACCACCCAAAGGGAAAAGGGCACCATGAGGAACGGGCCCCCCCAAAACCCAAATTTTTTCCTTATCTTTTGTCCACGCCCCAAAAAATTTCCCCAAGTTTTTGGGGGGGCTAACGGGGGCCTGCCCCACTCCGCGATTGAATTTTGGGATCCCCACCCCCCAAAAGCCCGGGCTCCTAAAAGGGAAAACAAAGATAAAAAATGGGGTTAACGCCCAGCCCCTAACCTACCTGGGCGACAACCCTCAACGGGGTTCCCTTTACCATTTTTTAACCCCCTCGGCTGTATCACAACCTCTGTCCAAAACCCACTGGGTTTGGCAAATTTCCCCGGGTTTTTCCTTCAGTGGGGCCAACATAGAGTTCAGAAGCCCCCGTGTATTTGTCTGACCCCCCTTTCCTGTGCCACCACAGGTTAGTCTGTCAAACCACCCCAGCGGGGCGACCTGCTGTTCTTGCTTCTGTGCCCCTCAACCTTTGGTTTGCCCCCAAGGCAGGGGAAACTTCCCCCCTTGACCCCGGAACCTTTCTTTCCACTGGCCACCCTCCGAACCCTCTTTAGTGGGCCCAAATCAAAACCCCAAAGCGCCCTTGGCTTGCCTATTTGCCGCTGAAAACTCTTCCCCAAACTGCCGTTAAGGGAACCCGGGGGTGCGCAAATTTTCTCGCGTTCCCCCTGAGGGGAAACACTTTCCCTCGGGCCCGCCCCCTCAAACCCCTTTTAAAACTGTTGATACCCCCATTAAGGCCAAAGAAGGGGGGACAATTGGGGGAAATTCCATAGGCAAAAAGGAGGGATTTTTTTCCCCGTCTGGGACGGACCCTCAAAAAAAATTTGGTTATCGCCGCTCAAATCCCCAACCACACTTGGGCCCAACACCCTTTTCCCTGGGGTTCGGGAGCAGCATCACCTCCAACCCAAAATAATGGGTTTTCCATCCATTATTTTTGGGAAAAAACCCCACCCCATACCCAATTTTTTCTTAACTTTCCCCTTCCCCACTTTTAAGAAAATACCCCTTTCCCGGCTCTTTTTCCCAAAACCCATTTTGGGAAAAAACTAGGGTTGCTTTCCCAACCTTTTTTCGAAAAACCCCGCTTTAAGGGCCACGGGAAAAAAAAAATAATAAAATAAGGGGAAGAAAAAAAGGGACTTTTTTATTTTTTTCAATATTTCCCCACTTGTATGGAAAAAAAAATTGTCAATTTTACTACTCAGTTTCACGGGGAAAATTAACCCCGGGCCTTTGGGGAAAGACATACTTTAAACCGGCCCCGCACTCCGTAAATCCCCCCAAAAAATAGGTTACATATTTAAAATTTAATTTGGTTGGGGTTTTAAAGCATAAATTATTTTTCCAAAATTAAAACCAATTTAAATCATTCGATAAAAAAAATAAAAAAAAACCTGTTTCCTTTCATTTTTAAAGGGGGAAAAAAAAAAAAAACAATTACCTAAGCAACCCCGTTCAAATTATGCCAGAAAATTATATTTTTCCCTTCCAAAAACTTCTTTGGGGGTCAAACATAATTTGGCCCCTGGGTCAAGCCACCTTATTTTCCCTTTTTTTTAAAAAAAAATTCCCAGGTTTCCCCCAAAAAATATTTAAAAATTAAACTTCTCCCCAACCATTTTTGGGGCGAAGAACCCGACATTGGTTTTAAAATTCCTTTATGTTTCGAAGGTATCATGCCGCACCCAAACCCTTTTAAATTGTTAACAAGAACCTTTGGGGTTCTCCTTTCCTAAAACTTAAAATGGGAATTTTAAGGGAGGTAACAAGCGGGGGTTTTTTCCCTTTTGTAAAATTTTAAAGTGATACATCCCGGCATTAATATCACTTTTTTTGAACACCACGCCAAAAAACAAAACAAAAAACCTTTTTTACACCCAAAGGGTGTTTCCCTTTAAAATGTAAAATTGGGGGAAGGGACGTTGAGGGTTGGGGAAATAGGGTTTAAAATTTTGGGATGGGGGGGCTTTCACACGGCAAAAGATTTTCCGGTTGGCCCAAAAACCCTTTCCCCTTTTACCTCTGGGCAAAATGTTTTTTAACACAACTTGTGGAATGTGGGGAACCCGGGCCCCAAACCCTGGGTTCCGGAAACCGGGTTTCCCGGGCCCCCATTTCTTTCACCAAAAACCCTTTCCAAGTAACAGGAAAGGCTAAACTCGAAGGGGAGGGAAACGTGGGGCCCAATAATTTAATTTTTAATTTTAATTTTTTTAATAAATTAATAAAATAAAAAATGTTTTAAAGGGGTTTTAATAGGGTTTCCTTAAAGGAGGAGTTTTTTGGGGGTTGGGAATTTTAAGGGAAAGGTTTCCAATTTTTGTGAAGGGGGATTGGGGGCGGGGGGGTTTTAAAAAACCCTTGGGACACCCACCGGGAATTGAACCCCAACTTTTCCCCCTCATCAAAAAGTCTACCTATTGGCGATAGGTTTCGCCTTTAAGCTATGGACCACCAAAGCGGGGATTGGGAATTGGGGATCAATCCCCCTTAAAAGGGGGAAAAATTTTTTCCAAAACAAAATCTTGAGTAGTTTACTTTAAGGATTGACGAGAAAAAGATCCAAAATTTTTTGAAGAACCATTAAAAAACCCATTTTAAGTATGAATAAAAAATGACAATTTTAGTGGGAATGTCTCTAAATTGGGCTCTTTTACCCTGTTGACAGACACAGAGCGGTAGAGTTCAACCCCCAATCAGATAAAATAAAGGGGGGATCTCAACAAAATTGTTTCCTTATTACTTTCCTATAAAAAAAACCTTCCTTAAAATTTCATAATTTAAGAAATATATAGGAACAACCAAAATACACGGACATTTAATGACTAGACTAAAATTAAATATTCCAAAGCTGGGGGTTTTTTATAAGGGTTTAACCACTTTTACTCCCCCCAGTGGGGGGGTATTTCATGAATTTTCAGTTTGGGTATATAGGGAATTCAATTAATTTCGCATGTATTTTTGAAGCCTAACCAATTTAATTACAACAGTCCCCTACATCCGTTAGGTTTAAATTTCAAACAAAAAATATTTTCAAATCTAATACGGATTTTTTTGAAATTTTTAAATTTAAAATAGGGGGTTACTATATTTCGATTTAAATGGGCCCTAAAAATCTAGAATGTAATATTTTACAAATTTTTTATCTAAAAATAAATAAATTTCAACAAATATAAAAGGTCTAAAACAGAAAATTTTATTAATTGATATACATAAATCAAAATTTTTGGCCGTAAAAAAAAGGCACACTGCACAATCTTTTTGTTTTTTAATTTTACCTATTTTACAATAAAAGTAAAAGATGGTAAACCGGGTTTTTTTTACTTTCAAAATACTGATTTAAATTTTTAAAATATCGGAATTTTTCCCCATGATTTTTCACTGGACCGTATTCACAGGGTTTTGATGGCCGATATTTTTTCACTTAAACCACGGTCGGGGCTTTTTAGCTGCTTCCGATATGCATACAACGAGAATAAGTCGATGGAGTATGGAGTTTTTATATTTATTCGAATTGCCCCATGTTTTGGGTTAAAAGGGAAAACAAATTACTGGGGTGTTTGCGGTTTGCAATGGAATTCGATATTTAAAAGGCTAACTAAACTCTTCTTGTCGCACGACTTTGACAATTTGATTTACAGCACCTAATTTTCAAGGCTTAATCGGATTTATGCCTAACTAATTTCGCAAAACAAAAAAGCGTTTTAAGTTTTTCTAATTTGAAAAAAAAAACAAAAACATATTTTATTAATTTTTATGTGAAATGTTTTTAATTTTGTAAAATTAGATCCAACAAACAATTTTTAAACTTGAATACAATATTAAAAAACTTATTTGACGTAAAATGAAAAACCCTTTTGATATTATTAATTTTATTTTTAAATTAGCCCCCGTCTTACCCCCTTTCGATTTACGCCTTCCTAATGTGTAATGGGGGGTGATGTGAGATGAAATAAACTACAGTTTAACGGGGAATCCAACCACGGGGGGGCCGGGCATTCCCCACATCACAAATTTTTGCAGGGGTAAGGGAAAGGGGGTTTGGGTAACAATAAATCTTTCCCGGGGCCGGGGTTAACCCCGGGCCGCCAGCTGAATCGACACCTTCCCCCAACCACCTTCCTTAAAAACCTTGAATAGAAATTTATTTTATGATTTGTTTTTACACAGTTAAAATTATGGACATTAAAAATGAACATAACATAAGGCTTTGGGTTTAGGAAAAAATTTTTTTGGAATGCACAAAAATTTTTTAGTAATTTATTTATTTTAAATCCCATACAAAAATAGAATAACTATACATAATTAGAAGCAAAAAAAATTAATTAGACTATATGATTTTAGAATCAAAACGCATAGTAAAATTAAGGTTTTTTATATTTTTTATTTGTTACTTATTTTAATTACTTTTAGCTTTTTTGGGATGGGAACACCAAAAAAATAAATACAATTTTTTTTCGTAGCTATTTTTAAAAAAAAACCGAGTTGATTTGCTTAGTAACAACTTTTCCTTTTTTGATTAACAAAAAATTTTTGTTTAAAAACGCATTTGAATGAAACATTTAACCATTAAAGTCATTTTAGGAAAATCTTCGTTTTGAAAATGAGCCACAAAAAAGTTTTAAATAGAAAAAACGTAAACGCAGCAAAAAGTCTTTCCAATACTGGTAAAAAAAAAAAAAACGAAAAACAAGGGCCGCGAAGCGAGTATTTACTGAGTGTTTTGGGAAGCAATCACCCCACTCAGAACTGTTCCCCTGATGCGAGAGGAGTACTCGATATGGAGTATTTTCGAGATGGATATTTTCGAGTAGGGAGTACTGCATATGGATATTTGGGTATAAAGTATCTGCGGATGGGATTTTCATAGATATTTTCGAGAGGGGTATTTTCGATAGGGAGTATTTCGAGTATGGAACTGCGAGTAGGAGTTTTAGTATATATCGCATATGGTATCTCGAGTAGGGGTTTTTGGGGTATGGAGTATCCGAGGGGTTTCATAGGATATCGCAGAGGATTTTTTCGATAAAGTATTTGCGAGAGATATTTGCGTAGGAGTTTTTGCGAGTATGGAGTTTTTCGAGTAGGGGTTTTTTTGATTGGGAGTATCCATATGGATATCCGATAGGTTATCCGAGTAGGATATTTCGAGTATGGAGTATTTTCAAGTAGGGAGTATTCGATAGGAGTTTTTTCATAAGTATTTGCGATAGGATATTTGCAGATGAGTATTTTCGATATGGGTATCTGCGAGAGGAGTTTTTCGAGTTGGAGTATCTGCGTATAGTATTCGAGTAGGGAGTTTTTCCGATCACTGAATCAACACCGAAATTTTTTGAGATCAGCACGGGGAACGTTATCAAATGTATGGGGGAAAAAATCACAGTCTAAAACCCCACCAAAAAAGATCCTCCAAAAATTAGCTACCTAACGGGTTTTTTTGTCTTCCTCATGCGCCAATTTTTTTTAAAAAACCCCCCAAGGGAAAAATTAAAATTTGAGTTTTAAAGTTTTTAAAAAACTAAGCTCCTCAAAAATATATCTTTTTAAGTAAATTTTACAAAAATTTCAAATCATTTATATTTAAAAAAAATTTATCACTTTGAAAACCATTAAAATGTCAGTTTAGTAAAAAAGAAACAACTAAAGGGGTTTATTCCCATCAAAAAATGGGGGGCCCCAAAATTTGGGGTTTCTCTTTCTCGATTATTTACCTATGATTTCTTTTATCCCTTTTTTTGATTTAGCCAAATAAATTTTCTTGTTAAGAGGGGGCTGTAGACTGAGAAAAACAAAAAAATTTTATTTTGTATTTTCGGGATTATAAAATAGTCAGAAAATGGGATATTTTTTTTCCCTTTGTAGTTAAAAAATTTATATTTTCATGAAAAAGATTAAAAAAAAACCTTTAATTAATAAATTAATTAATTGATGCAAGTTTTGAATTTTCTTATTAAAATCATTTTGAAAACAACCAAAGGATCGGTGAAAAACTACTTTTTTTCAATTAAAAACCATTTGGGAATTTCAAATTTTAAAAAAAAAAATTAAAATTAGCAACTGTCCCCCAAAAACCACTATCGCCTACTGCGGGGTTTATCCTCCCACTCCCCCAGTACACCAATTTAACCCCTTAAACACCCACATCACACAAAAGGGATTTATTTAAAAAACCGACAATACAATGAATTGGAGCATACAATTTTCTAACGTAATCTCACTCTGCTAATATAAAAAGCTACACCCAAAAAGGGGGTTTCCCAAACATTATTTTTCATTGAACTGTCCCCCTTTTTGTGTTTAAGGGTTATTAACCTTGTTTATCAAAACAAAAGATAAGATGAAGTTTGCTGGCAGAAAAACAAAAAAGGAACAGAAAAAAACACAATTTATTGGTACACAACATAAACAAAAAGGCAGAGCTTAGAAAATACCAAAACTTTATCCTATTTTTAAAAATTACAAAAATTTTGCAGTTTTTTCGTATATCCATCTAATTTTAGCTCCCAAACATCCTGAGAAAAAGTTTTTAAAAAGACAAAAAACACAATCGGAGTCGGGGGACCTAAGAAAGATTTACCTCAAAAGGTATGCCTAAAATTTTTATATAATTGACACACATCCCCATTTTAAAAATTTATATTGTGGAAACAAGGGGGTAAATGTACTCTTTTGCACAAATTAATTTTTGTTGAAATATAAAATTTAAAAAAAAAAGGTTTTTTAAGTCCAGCAAATTTCATTTTTGTACCGCTCTTTTTCAATTTTTTATTTTCCTTTACATAAAATTATTTATGAAAAAAATTGAAGCCCCAAATACATGGAATTGGTTTGACAAAATTAAGGGTTTTTTCGGGGTATGTTTGAGAACCTAGATTTAAGGGATTTGGGCGCTTTGGTCTGTAATAATACGTAGCCGGGTCACAAAGTAAATTGATATTTTGGGAACACTGGGGGGGCACAGAAATGGAAAAATACGGGACACACTTTACTTACCTTTCTCATCCATTTATTCATCTTTTAAATTTGCTTTTGTACTGAATTTTACCTAAAATGGGAAAGTTTATTACGTTCAAGACAATTAATAAAAAATAAAGGTTTCAGGATAACTGACCTACCCATCCCTTGGTCCACATTCCTCAAATTTGTTTTCCCCGCAACATTCTTGAAGAAGGGGTTTAGGTGAACCTTGTGTTTGGACGTTGGGGGGGAAATGTAATCTTTAAAGGATTCAAATTGATTCGTCTTCTTTTTCCTCCCAAATCACACAATAGATCCAGTTTGTATAAAGGGGTTTATTGATATTTTCCTCCTCAAAAAGCCTTTGATTCAGGGATGTCGCTTTGGGTTAATTTGTAATTCTTCACTATCAAACCCAAAATTTTTTGCCCAAAAATTTCCTGATTCGCCCCATCGCTCTTTTACATGCCTTAACGAAACAAAGAAAAGCCATTTGAAAATTTGTTGTATTTTTTTTTTCATATTTTGATCCCGGGAATACTCACAGTCACTTCCTTTTTTCTTACGACGGGTAAACGTTATACAAAAAGGGTTCTTAACTTGTGAAGCCTAGGAAATTTTTGCTGTCAATTTTAAAAACCAACTCGACAACAAAAGTGGACTTGCAAAAAAAAACTTTCATTGGAAATAACTTTCTAAACGCGCCCCGATGGCAAACAAGGTCTGATTCAACACCACCACACAGTGTTTTTATAAGAAACACTTTAACACATCTTTTACATTATCAATGATTGCCAGGGGTTACCGTCATAGATTTTAAATTTTTGGTAAACTCAATCTAAATCTTCCAGAAATTCAATTTGGGAAAGCACTTAGGGATGGAAATATGCTTTTTTCCCTCTACCAAAAAACCCCAGGAGCATTGAAACCTACCCCAGTCATAATGTGGAAGGGGTTTTTCCATTAATACCAAGAGACTTACCCCGTGACAGTAGCAGGGAAACGAAGAAAAAAAAAGAGTTTCACTATCATTGATTCGTGCAAAAAATACTATATAAAACAAGTTTGGGATTTTTGTCCGATGATTCAGCTAAATATTTAATTTTTTTTTTTTTTAAATTTTTTTCTTTGATTTAATTTTCACGTCTTTTTTGAAAAAACAATTATAAAAATTTGGGGTTTTAAATTTTGGGGGGGTTTTCAGAAGTAGGGTGGTTTGCGAATTGGTTGGGGCTAAACAAAACAGTCGTCTTAAAAATGAATTTATTAATTACTGACCCCCAAAAAAAATTCGCTTTCGAAGAAAACAAAAAATTCGCAAACTCTGAAAAACCCCCAAAAAAAGGAAAAAAAAAAAAAATATTTCCCCAAAAAATGAAACACAAAATTAGCTTTTTTAAAGACTAACCCAAATTTTGTTCGGGGAAATATGAACTTTTTAAAAACCCCAATTCAAAAAAAATTTAAACATTTTAAATTTTCCCCAAAAAACTGTTGCCCCTTTAAAATTTAAAAGAGTAAAAGGGGGAATTTGAATGCGAGTGGGGCCAAGTCAAGGAAAAAACCCCCCAAACCCCACAAATTTTTCCCCCCCCCCCCACCAAAAGTCCCGGGATGGGGGGGAAAATAATTCCTTTAAAAAACTCAACCCCCCCCCCCTTCTGCCTTGGAACCGGGGGCCCAAAAAATTTTCCTCACACAAACCTTTTTTTTTTTAATAAAACCCCCTTTCAACCTAGTAAAAAAATATTTTTTTTCTTTTTTCGGGAATAGTATTTTGACCTCACAACTATTAACTCGTTTTTAATTTAAAGGAATTTTTTAAAATTTTAAAAATTTTTAAAAATTTTAAAGCAATTTTTTTAATTCCAAAATTTTCAACATTGGTTTTAAAAATTAATAAATCTTTTTAAAAATTTTAATAAAATTTTTTAAAAAAATTTTTAAAGGGAAAAATTAAAATTTTGATTTTTTTAAAAAAAAACTTTTTTTTCCCCCAAAAAAACTAAAATTAAAAAAAAATTAAAATTTTATTATACCAAAATTTTTCGAACCTAAATTTATGTCGGGGTAACTAAATTTTTTTAGTGAGTCATCTTAAAAAAACCCCAAAAAACATCATTCCCCAAAAAAATTTTAAAAGGGGAAAAAATTTTTTATGTCGGGAAACAAGACTACATTGTAAGGGAAACCAAAAACCCCCTTTTTAAAATTTTTTTTCCCGTTCGATTTTTTCAACATATTTTTTGGGAAGTTTAAAAAAAAAAAAAAATTTAAAAAAAAGACAGTTTTTTTTCTCAAAAATGGCTCCTTAAACCCGGGGAAAATTGTTGCCATCAAAACCAAATAAATAGGAAAAGTTTTGGGGACTTTGTGCATTAACTTTGGGACATAGCCCATTTTAAAAAATTCAAAAAAATCAAAATTAAAGGGGGAAAATTTTTTTTTTAATTTAAGACCTAGTTTTAAAATTTCTTTGGGGGTAAGAGAAAAGTTGATTAAAAATTTTTTTAAATTAAATGATTTAAAAAATAAAGTTCAACAAAAAATTTTTGTTATTTTACTTTTGTAATAGCAATTTTCAAAAATGAAATTAAAAGTTTTTTTAAAAAAAAATTTTAAACATAAATTTGCCGTATATAAGGGGGGGAAAAAAAATTAAATACTGAAAAACCTAAAAAGTTTAAACCTTAAAGTACAAAAAGGTTTTGGGAAAAAAAAAAGGTTTGGGGTTTATTAACTTTGAATTTTAAAAAATTTTTAAAAAATTTTTGGGGTTTAAAAAGGGAGACATTACAAATAGGTATGATTTTAAAAAATTGATGTAGAAATTTTTTAATATTTTTAATTTTTTATCTTTTTTTACGCCCCTTTCTACTTTTTCATTTTCAGCACTGAAAAGATGCTGGAATACTCAATCCGACATGTTTAGACACAAGGGGTCATAATCATGGTAACTGTAAAACGAAATTAAAGAAGCATGAAAACAAAATAATATTATAGAGTTTCAATAGATGAGAAATACTGCTGTCCAATAATGAATTCCTAAAAAGAATAAGAATTATTAAACAAACAAACTTACAAAAGTCGTTGTGAAGGGCACTAAGTGTTGGTACGTCAGCGAGATGTTGACTGATTTAGTTGTGGTTTCGAGAAAATTAGGGATGGGTTGTGAAATCACAACCTGCTCCTTTGTCACTGCTCCTCACGTCACATTCACAACCTGTTCTTGACAGACGAAAGGAGCCGTTCCTTTTTGTCACTGGTCCACAGATCAAATACACGCTGTAACAGGTCCAGAGTAAACTTGTTCCTCTTCTCTCTGTCACAGACATTGCTGTAACAGGTCCGGGGCAGCCTTTTTCCTTTATATTCTGGAGATATTTTGGAGCAGTCGTACAGGAGAAAGGAAGTGGATGCTTTGTGTTCTTGTCAAGCGCTGAGATCAGGTCCAGCGCAACTTTACTTATCTATTATATAGGCCTAACTTAGGGTTGGTTTGGGAGTCACAAATGAGTTTTGAAGGGGAAAGCTTTTGTAGTACAAAACATTATTTCAACAATACAAGCACAGTATGTGATGTATTCTCACAATAAATTGTTACGTTGATGAGTAACATTGGAGGGTCCCATTTGGTGGTAAAATGATTTAAGGCAAGGTTCAGCAATCTACTGACTGACTTCTTTTATCTAGCCCACAAAATATTTAGCAAGCAAACAATTTGTTCAACAAATTGACCTAATAGCTAATTACTAATTGGAAAATGTAAAAATTGAACTTTTTTTTTTAAATTAGCCAAACATTTTCTTAAAACCGATAAAGCCCACATATCAAAAAGGTTACCAGCCTCTGCTCTCTGGCTTCACTTTCGTACTAGAATGGACTACCGATGACAGGGAAATTGAGGTTCAATTCCAGTTGGGTGCACTGACGGTGATTTTTCCTACAAGTTTTCAACTCTCATTCCAAACAAATGTGGGTGCACTTCCTCTATAATCAACCATCTTTATCTCTAGCACATTGGCGTAGTTAGCATATATGCGTATAACCCGAACGGGCACTAGACGCGGTGCTAAAAATAACTAGGCTGGGAGTAGGTACGAATATAGTGACTCACAAAAAGGAGCCGGTAAAAAAAAAAAAACAGATCAAATTGTGGAGCAGTAACAGATTGCTCCTGCTCCACTAAAGGAGCAGTTTTTCCCAACACTAGAGAAAATAAATGTTTGTAGAAATAAAAGTCTAATGATAAGTGAGCTATACAAGGTACAATTTTAGACGACCATGATAGAGTAGTGTTAGGTTGAGAAACTGCTATTGAAATCATTTGGCGTTTTGAGTGATCTATGGAATCAAGGATAGATATCATTAAGGTCTGGATGAAAAGGAATGAAAAGGAACTAAACTTCTCGATTCCGGCTCGGACGAGTGATTTTCTACAATGGAAGGTAGAGCGGGATAAATAAGGTTACATGATTTTGACGTGTTTAGGTAGATGCTTTAATGTTTTGACGAGACTTTATTTGAGAAAAGTAATTGTTCATTAAGAATTGATTTATTGTTTAATAATGCTGCTTGAATGAAAAGGTGTTCAGCTATGTCTAATATCGTACCTTTATGAGAAAAGTGAAGGGGTTTCATACACTGGTCAGTGGGTTTGGATTGATGATTGGTGTTTTTTAGATGGTCTGCAAATTTTTATCCAGTTCCGTTGTATTTAAAATTAAAAACATGCTCTTTATAACGAGCCTTGGAGCTACGAACCATCTTGCCAATGTATATAATGTTGCATTCACAAGTGAGATTATAATTCAATTTTTATTGTATTTATAATTTTTATTTAAATTGCAGTTATTAAGATTTTTCTTAATTGTATATTTGGTGGATAGAGTGATGTTGGGGTTAAACATTTGGCAATATTGGTGATACGATGAGTTTTCAGGACAAGTATATTTGAATTTTATCCATTTTTCTTTTTGATTAGAGCTACTTGTGTTTTCATTACTGAGGGTGGTAGAGAAGTTATTGGATCTGATTAGGTTTTTTTGTTTATTTAAGATTTTGTAAATAGTTGAATGAGAATAAACATTATTTGTGGCTATAATTTGATTGTATTTTGTCCAGTTTTAAAGTCAGATTTTCTGAGTGATATATTTAGTAACCGATGAATCAAGCTATTGAAGGCAGCAAGTTTATGAGAGGTGGGATGATTAGAATCATTGGGAATAATTGCATCGGTATGAATGTGTCTCCTGTATATTTTATAGCTTAGTTTGTTTAGCCAATTTTTGGAAATATTACAGTCTAAGTAAATGATACTGTCATTAGTTTATTCTCCAGAGTGAAAGATAATTTTGGCTGATTATTGTTGATTAGTTTGGATACATTGGAAAGATTTTAATCGTTATCATATATAATTAAGATGTCGTCGACCTATCTTCAATAAAATTTGATGTTGAGTAAATTGTTTAAGTTATTATAAATAATTGGGGTCATATTTTTGTAGGAACGTTTCATACATGAGAAATGATGTAGGGGGACCCTTGCAAGTTCATCATTTTGTGAATAATATGTATTATTAAATTGAAAATAGTTTTGGTCGTTGATGGTTTAAACTAAATCGGAAATTTGATCTATATATTCTTTGGTAAAATCCTGAGAAGTTAGAGATTATTTGATTATGCTTTTGGTTTCTGTTACTGGTACATTGGTGTAGAGGTAATAAATATCTAATAACATAAATTTGGAGTTTTTGCTGATAGAAATTGATTTCAGCTTTTTGGTTAGATGGATAGATCTTTCAATATTAAATATTTTGGGATGTTTTAGGTTTACAGATAGACCCCTGGCAATCTTTTTGGCAAGTTTGTATGCTGGTGCATTTTGATAATTGATTAAATGTCTGATAGGAATATTTGGTTTAGGAATTTTTGGTAATGATGTTTGACTTGAGGTTTCATGTTGAAAAATCTGAAAGATTGACAAATTATTAAGGATGGGATCTTTTGTTTGAGAGATGATTGTTTGAGATTAAATTTGTAACTTTGTGGAGGATTTCCTTAGCATTATTGTTCAGTTCTAGTTTTGATAAATTGAAATATCTAGGATAGAATTTCATGCTAGAATTGTGGTCATTTTTCTTTGGTTGCTGAGTCTGAGATAAAGTATTGAGTTTATTATTTAGTTTAAGATATTTGCTGGAAATGATGTCAATTTTATTATTGATAGTGTTTAAGGTTTCATCTGGCAAAGTAGGGTGAAGTGATTTTGCTATTTCAAGATAAGTTTAGTTTCTTACATAGCGGCATTGTTGCCAAAATAATTAATTTAATTTGTGCATTTCTTGTATCAAGATTATCTCTCTTATGTGTAGGCATTGTTGCAATGAACACCAGAATAAATAGTTTAAATGTACTAATTAGTCAATGAAACGAAATAAAGATAATTTACTTGAAAACAATAGGTTACCTGATGGAGTACATGAATTTAAGGTGCAAAAGCAAGCATGATAATAGTGACTCTCTTACGTGGAGGTATTGTTTCAATGAACACTAAAAGCAATATTTTAGATTTTTGCATCTCTTTAATAAAATTGTCTTTAATGTGGAAGTGTTGTTGCAATGTAATCCTAAATAAATAATTTATATTTAATATCTAAGAAACCAAACTAAATAAACCTATTTTTTACACGCAAAACCATAAAATAACTTAAAAAGTATCTGAATTTAGGCTTCAAAATCAAGAACAATAACACACTCTCTCTTATGACACCAAAATAAATAGTTTAAATACGTGCATACCTTGTATCAAGATTGGCTCTCTTACGTGGAGTCTTTGTTGGAATGGACAACAAATAAATAGTTTAAATATATTGTGCATTCCTGTATCAATATTGGCTCTCTTACGTGGAGTCATTGTTGAATGTATAACAAAATAAATAATTTAAATTTGGCAGTTTTATATCAAGATTTTGTCTCTTACGTAAATGATTTATTGCAATGAACAGGGAACACCCAAATAAATGGTTTAGAATTTTTTTTAAGAAAAAATAAAGTAAATTGAAGGAATCTATATTAATCGTCATATCACAACAAACAAAATTGTTCTTTTGGTTTACTAAAGAGTAAAACAAATATTATTCACAGCGCCAACGCATTCATCACATCCGACAATTTAATTGCTAGAGCTCGAGTTAACCCTAATTTGGGTGTACAGACAAACCTAATGTATAGATATATTAAAAAGATGAAAACCAAATAATAACATTGATTTAAATGTACAGGGACTGATTTAATTAGGTTAATTCTATGTTTCAAAATATAAAGGTTGATCAACGTTATTTTTAATAGTAAAGCCAAGAGGATAAGACAATATTTGTAGATAAACGAAATTTTATTTTATTTTAAGACTTTAATCACTACATTTAAAATCATAAATCACATCAATTAAAAAAAAATTGGGGAAAAACTATTTTAAAATATAGCTTCTAGAGGAAATTAATTTTAAAGCCATTTTCGAACAAGGACTACTCCGAAGAGCTTCTAGAACAATTTATTTTTATTTTTTATTTTTAAAGGAATATTTTTTATAGGGATACATTTTTCTTGCACTATTTTCCTGAAATAATGTTTGAACATACATTTGGGTTGGAGGGCAAAACTCCTAATTTTTCTAAGTGCCTCCTTCCCCCCTACACAAATAGGTTTCCGTCACCACTGATTCTCCCCCTATACAAATAGGTTCCGTCCCACTGATTCTTCCCTTTTAGTAAACCTTGATTCACACGTTCACCGAAAATAGAAAGAAGAATCTGCTTGAGTGGCGCAGCAATTCACTCACTCTGTGTTTACCCATGATGCATTGCAACGCTAACTTACACACAGCTGATTATCAACATAATTGATTTTCTAGTGGATAAAGATATATTTTAAATCATACTCCCGAAGGACGTTTTCGAATTAAAGCGCTGTGTCGTGGCATAATCCAATACATCAATATACACGCTTTACGGGCTATTTAGAATCTCCTCGCACAGACATAGCCATCTCTAGAAGGCCGTGGCCAGTGAGAAGTGGCAACACCGCATACTGGACTCATGGCTATTTTAGAGCGCGCCAAATCATTCAGTCGGCAAGGTGTTTTGCGATGTTTGTTGACTTACTACTGCTGTGTCTTGTGTTATGGCTACGTAGCTCTAAGCATAGTTAATACATGTGTTTAGCCTGGTTATAGTCTAAATTATAACACTTCAATCGCGAAAGAGGGATATATTAAAATTTATCAGTTGCCTACAGATCCCGTACGCAGAAATGATTGAATCAGCGTTTTTCCACGTTCGTGTACGCATGTGATAAAATAAATAACTAAGTATACCATTGAGTACATAGGAGTTACTTATATATTGACAAGAAAATTCCAGACAGATAATCTCTAATCCAGGTTTGGATTATAGATTATCTGTCTGGAATTTTCTTGTCAATATATAAGTAACTCCTATGTACTCAATGGTATACTTAGTTATTTTATTATTACAGTAACTCAAGTAATAGAAGCAGAAAAGAAATAAGAGTTAAGAAAGATGGTTTTGTAGTTGCATTCGGCAAGATACGGGGAGATATCTTTTTTCAAGTTATTTAGTTGAAGAAAATCTTAACACTGTTACAGAAACAGTCAAAACAGACAGTAAATTATTTTCAGTTCTAAGATATAACAAGATTATTTATCAAATATTAAGTTTGATTAATCTGGATTTATATATAAATACATGCGATAATGTTAGTTTTAAGCTATCCAACAAAACCAATTATTGTGATGACTGTTATTTATTGCTAAGCTACAAAAGTAAATCAAATAACAAGTATTTCCAAAGTATTAAGAGAGGCGGGTCATCTGATCCATCCTATTATCTTTTGACCATTTCTAAACATGTGGTAGCAATCATGCAAACTCTTTTAGCTGAAAAATTCTATAAATTATTTATAGGTGCTAAAAATCAGACACCAATAATTAGTTACTTAAGCGTAAAAGCAATTAAAATTGACCCATATATTCATTTTCTGTTTGAAGTTTGTAACTGTGAACAGATCAGAGAATACAGCTTTAAATATTATCTAGGTTATATACAATATTATTTTAAGTAATTATTGTAAAAAAAAAAAGAAATGATCCTTTAGTAAGGTGCTCATATAAAAAAAACTATTTTCATAATATTCTTGAAAATTTAAAAAAAAATCATTTAGATTGTGTTTATTCAAAACATAATTCTCTAACATGTATAATTATTTAGCTTTATAAGTTTTACAATAATCTTAACAGTTTATCCCAGGAGTTTAATGATTATCATCATAGTATATTAGTTTGTGTTAAAACTATAGTCATTACATGAAGATTTTCTTATAGTATTGTTTGTAAATAGTTATAGTCCAGTAAAATTTAAATTTGTAATTAAATTATTGTTTAGGTTTATAAGGTGTAAGATTTAAAACAAATAGGTAATTTATATTAATTTATACTTTGATAAGTCACCTGTTTAACCATCCAATGGCTGAAATATTGAAAATGTTTTGTGACAAATAAAATTATTGTTATGTTCACATTATGTTCACATATTCCAGTTAAAATAATGTTTGATTTGATTCAATTGTTAAATACATTTTTTCTAGTTAACATAGTGTGTGTGTTATTATCGAGTCCCTTTAATCATATTTTGAAGTGCCAATAATTATAGCAAAAATCAGTAAAATTACGAGAGTTTTCTTATCATATTATAGTAGAGCGAGCAATTTGGTGAGTAACCCCAGTGAGAAGAGGTATTGCGGCATTGCCACATCAAAATCCGCGGCTTTCTACTAGAGATGACTATGACGCAGACTATCGAGACTGTTTGCTCGCTTCTGATTGTAGTGCGCATGAGTATTCAAATGTGCATGTGCACTGATTTGAGATGGTTTGTTCTGAGATTTGATTAGTTCTCCTGTGCCTAACATCTCAAGCAGAGCATAAGGAGTAGAGATGAGATGATGTGGATTCACACGGTCACAGAAGAACTATCGCAGAACAGGAACGTAGTCACGTGACGAGCATTAAGCCAATCGCAAGATTTCCGCATGATCAGCGTGAGCTGTTCTGCTGAAGTTTAATTCATCTCTAAAATTGTGATTGAATATTTAGTTAGTTAATTGACTGTTGTTATAGTAGTTTTCATACTCAGAGAAGAATGTTTGTGAAATCGTATACGTTATTGTGGCATATAATTTTTGAATTTGAAAATAGTATAAAATCGCTTACTATCTTAGTTAGAGTTTCATTTTAAACTCTGTACCACTTACAGGTGATGAGTAACTTAACCTTGTATATTATTTGACATGATCCATTTAATATGCCTATATTGTTTGGAGGCAAACATCAATAAGTTAATTAACATTACTTGTTATGAAAACAATATATAGAGTGTTTTGTATAAACCTAGTTCTTGGTATTGAAAACACTATATGAATATATTTTTATAATAACTATAAAAAACTAATTTAAAAACCCTCAATACCAAAATATGTGGAAATACACAAACAAAGGCACTGATTGAACTTTTTCTTCAATTCAGTAAACTGTATAAAAATAATAATGAATTCGTTTGACAACCTTATCATATATTATAACCTTGTCAGCTTTGATTTTAGCAGGAAGCTCATTCAATTTTAATATCATTGACTCGTAAATTTAATTCAATGATTTTGCCTTTATACTTTCAATTTAAATCCTGCTGACCTTTTTTCCATCTCGTATATTAACATATTTGTGATTTCAACAATCATGGCAATGACCTAATCAACAATTTGATCAACAGCGCGTATGAACCGACTCAAATATGCAAGTTGTAGTATACATGCAACAGTTTAGTTGCCTCAAGAATGGGGAATGTTGCCGCAACAAAAATATTCCTTGTGTGTGAGCTCCCGTACAAATAATTTTTTTCTTCATCCAAGCAACCAAATAGTTGTTCAAAAGTGTACAATCCAAATAGGTAGTAAGACAGTGCTAAAAAAAAGTAGCATACAAGAAGTTAACATTGCATTCTCATCCTCCCTACTTATTTAATACTAGCCCCCTTCCCCGTAAAAAAATATTGCAAAGAATCCTGTAAAACAAAGCTTCAAATCATCCATCATGTCAATATAAAAACAAAACTTTTTTTAATTTTTTTTAAAAATAAATACAGTCATACCATCACTGTATAGCCCCCTCCCTCTTTTTATCCTCCCTCCTATTTTCATCTCCTTCCTCATTCCTCTTTCCTCACCCGTACCCCCTCCCCCTTCACCAACCCCACTTTCCCGCAACAACTTTTTTTTTCCAACGACTATATAATATACTATTGACATATTTATGAGGAATAAATTAAATTTTCAAAATAAAGTATAGCCCTTTTTTTTCCAACGACTATATAATATACTATCGACATTTTTATGAGGAATAAATTAAATTTTCAAAATAAAGTATAGCCTATGTTACTTGCTGATAATGTAGCTTTATATTGGTGAAAGAATTTTTAAAATTGGTTCAGTAGTTTTTGAGTTTATCCATTACAAACAATAAAACAAAAAAAAATCTTTCCTCTTTATAATATTAGTATAGATGTTCTAGATTTGTGGACAAATATTTGTTATATTTAAAACTTCTTGCTTCTAAGATTTTCTTCTTTCCACAATATTTAAAACTTAATACGCTGAGGAAAATCGACCTTATGAAGTGAATATTCACTCGGCTATTTCAATACAAAATAATAGTTCTCCTTCGGTTCATTTTCGAAATACAATTTCTTTTGCTATGGGAATAATAATCCTACTCTGTCGAATGATTCTTAGGCTATTTAAATACAAAATATAGATGGCTGACCAGTTCACAATCTATATCAATCAAAAATTATTTGAATAAAAAATTAACAACTGATTCAAATTCTGCTTATTTATACTAGATTTTTAATTTTTCTGTTGCGCTTATTGACGTTCCTGTTTCAATTAGACAGCTGATTTTTAAGTAAAATAGTGATTGGAGAATGTAAACAGCCGTTTAAACAGATTGTAATAAAGACAGAATATAATAAATTCATTTTCTTAAAGAAGTATAAGGTAGTTGAAAATACAAGAAAGCTATATTATTATTATTATTAGCACCGCGTCTTACTACCATTCGGGTTCTACGCACTTACGCTAATGTGTAATGGAAGGGTGATAGTGAGATGAAATGAAGGACCTACAGTTTAACGTGGAATCCGAACCACGGTGGAGACCTGGCATTCAAGAAAGCTATAAATTTCTATATTTCTAATCTCTCATAGAGTTATGAAAACTGTAATATGTATTAAACTCATATCTAACAAATAAAAGAAATGTAAAGTATAACCTCTACAAAAATATCAGCTTTTCAATGTTCTACAAATAAGTTCTGTTCCAAAAATAAGTTAACACAAACTATTCCAAATGATATTACTCTAGAATCAAATAACTGAAATTATTCCTGAAGGGAATTTACTTCATATTCACACAGGATGACTTCACTACATTCAATCTAATTATATCCCTGATAGGACATAAACAATGTTAAGACATTTTCCTGATGCGGAAGATTTAATAACAAGCACTATTCAAAGAATACTCCATGGATTCTAACTTTATTGTTTCTAAACGTTTTATTTCCTCAATAGGAACTATGTTCACCAAGATAATTCAAATTAATTACATTGTAAAGATATAGTACAGGAAAGAAAAGTAAAAAAAAAAAAATGCTAAACCCCCTCCCCCCGTCGCCAAAAATAAACTGCAATAGAAGTTAATTTTTCGCCATCGTATTGAAATAAATTTAAACGAAGTGAAAGATAATACAATTTTATACAAATTCAATTCCCATTATATTTTTATATAGGAATATCTACAAAGATATCGCTCATTATATTGACACAACGTAATTGCTCACGGAGATTTTGTGCATAATACTCAAGCATTTATGAAAACAATAGTCATCTACCATTACTATACTGTAATAACCCAAAGACCAGCTACCATTTAGAAATTGTTGATTATGATAATAATTATTTTGAATTAGAATCACTATTATAACTATTATCAATATCAAAATTATATTTGTTTCAGGTTTTGCTGGTAAATAAAGTGTGTTTACTGAAAATATAGGAAAAGAGTTATTAACATATCGTATAAAGCGCTAAGATAAAGTTCGCACACACTCATGTAATTTTAGTGTGAAAATAATCAACGAAGTGAGCATTGAGCCAGGATTTCTATTCAAGCGAATACTATTGAACCTTCCCTAATGGTTTCGATAAGGTTGCATACATACAATAGATGAAATACAAAGGTAACACTTTTTTATTGAAAAGTCACAAAAAGGATAGTGCATTAGTATACATAAGAAATGTTCATTTGGTTTCCGTTATACTAGTCCATTAAGTATAAAAGGGAATGAATGTATTTAAAATAAATTGATAAATTGATATTATACAACAGACTACAAACATGAAAGCCAGTTTAAAGAGTCCTTAAAGCAGAGCCCACTGTGATAGCGATTATTACCTTGAGATCAGTATCTAGTAACCTTAGAATTAATTATTAAACCATGACTACTGCTGGCCTGCATCGAAATAACTAGACAACAGGGTGTTTCTACAAGATCTTAGAAGTACCGTAACCTAATACCTAGGCCAAAACCACAGCTTGTGTGACATACTAAGGGTGTGCCCTTAGGTTGCTCACTTACACATTCTGCTCATGCTTATTCAGACAAATTAAAAGGATTGGAACTGAAGCATTTAACATACAGGTGATTTGATCCCCTTTTAAAAGACAACATATAGAGAGTGAACATCAAGGCCACAATAAGGAGATGTCAACCATGTCCCGCTTGATTGGCGATAATTAGCCCCAATGAGGGCATCGCAGCTACAGCCATGGATGACCGTAACTACGCACACTATCAAAACTTAGCTAAAAGGTATACAAATGTAGTCTAACATTAACGAGCACTAGGCTTAAGGAAGCCGTCTAAAGGGCAACAAATACAAACTAGCTTGTGAGGAGCAAAAATCTCGCCATGCTATATAGAGTCTAGAGGAGATGACCTAACAAAGAGAACTAGGATACCACTATGAAGGCCAATAGACCCAATTAGGTCATTAAATACAAACAACCACTTCCGTCTAGTGTGTGATGACGCTCTCCCAGCTACCATACAGAGAGAGTAGACATATTATAAATCAACGCTAATGAGCGTGTTAGTCTCATTAACAACTGTTAATAGACCTTAAAGCTACCAAACAGTTCTCAAAAAGGATCGGATAAGCCACATAACATGAAGAGTAATACAAATAACATATGTTTCCATGTATATGATTTCACAGAACTAAACAGCCCTAGATGACACATTTAGCACCAGCAAAGAAATCAATTAAACTAAGCTCCCAACATATAATACACCTATAACCCAGGCGATTGGATCAGAGGGGGCCAAACTCTACACAACTTGCGAATATGCTCCACCAAGTACACATTTTTCTTATCTATTGTCAGATATGGAAGAAGAGGCTTTGAATCCATGTGACTGGGGATGGGAATTGAGAAAAAATTAGTATTGTCCAGTTACAACTCCGTAATCCTGCCCCTATCATTGTTCTCCGTAATCTACTGTTTTTGTGAGAAATCGTGTGCTACTATATGTTGCATCTGCAAAAGAATAGTTTAGAGCAGTGATGAGCAAAGTATGGCCCGCGGGCCAGATGCAGCAGCAGAGAGTTCAATGCGGCCCAAGAAAGAATTCCAAATTCCGATTAAATAAATTGTTAAAAAACGAGGATAGACAAGAAAAAATTCATTTTACACTCGTTTGTTTTTCTTTCTATTTTAGGTCTCTAGCTTAGTAAACCAGTGTCCCGAGATTAAATAATACGCAAACCATCCATGAAATAGGAATGTAAACGTTTGTTGTGCGTAGTTCAAGTGATGTTAAGTATATGTTTTATTCAAATATTTGTTAAATAATGCAGACCGCTCACATTGTATTAGAATTACATATCATTACGAAACAAATCCATTTAGTAATTAATATAACTTAATTGTAAAGTAGTTTCTAAAATGTACTGCTGTAGCATTTTAATAAACTATGTTGATCTGCCTGAGGTTTTAGTTTTTTAATTAGGCCACCCAGAAAAGTTTGCCCATCACTGGTTTAGAGCGTACAATTACTTTTGCCCACCAGTATGAAGATGGTTGTCAAAATAAACTAGACATTGATAAAGAAGATAGTGATGAACTAGAACTGCCATAAAATAAATAGGACAAAAGTTCAGAAAACTGTAATCAATGTTAAAGGTATTTTTTTAACTTATGAATTTTCTCAAAATAGCAAGAGTTTTATAATTTGATGTTATTTTTCTAATCCTAAATGTCTTAACAACAATTTACATTTTATTTTAAATTAGAATAGATTTAAAAGAATATGTAAAAGGTGTTATATTAGGTGAACCTTTCATTTCTAATATAATTACAGGATAAATCTAGAAAACTTATATTCACTTCCCTTTTTTCAAGATGGCAGTGGTTTCCCTATCACTAATTGGTGTGAACTTTGGATCTGTTAATCAGCAATTTTTTTCTATTCCAGTTTTTTGGGGGCTTAGGATATTTTTTCTTTATCTGTCATGGACTGCACGCAAAAAATCTCCATTGAGCAGTTACAGGATGTCAATAAAATCTGTGATATCTTTGTAGTGATTCCTTTTACAATAAAAAAACTATGGGGATTGCATTTGCGTAAAATTGTATTATCTTTTAATTTGTCCTTTAGAAAGATTCAAACACATGCAGAATTTACGAGGTAAGTCTAGAAAACCTATTCTAGCCGCCATTTTTTTCGAAATGAAAGAGGTTTTCCTAGAAATAATTGGTGTGAACTTTGAATATGTTAATCTGCACATTTTTTTTTTTATCATGATACTTAAAAACTCATTTCTATTGCGGGTTTTTTCCATCCTAAACCATACCTTTAGTGGACTAATATTTTTATGAAGGGAAAATATAGTAATGATACAAAAATTATTTGTGGTATATTCCATTATATTAACACTACAGCTTCAAACAATTTATTTGCTCAATAGGAACTAACCAAAAATTCATTAACATAAATCAAAAGTTAATTGTCAATAGGAATGACTTATCTTTGCAACTTGGATTGGTCATTTTCCAGAAGGGAAAGTATTATATTTTCCAGAAGGAAAGTATTATATTTTCTAACATAATAACGATATAAAAAAATGTCGGTTTAATAAAAATTAATCTGTCATTTTTTGTAATATAACCACTACTAGAGTAGCGCCTTAATTCCAAACGCTGCTAAGGTGTCTTAAAAATCACTTGGTGGTCTATATATAACGCCCAACATCCTAGGAAAGGTGGAAAGGAAATAGGAGGTGGGGTGGTGAGGGGTAACAGAACAGTCTCCATCTCACTCTAGCAATTACGGACCTAGAATATTATGGCAACCTCTAGTCGTCCTGAGAACCCTCCACCATGTTACTATTCCGCCTGGAATGTACTGGAATGATTTCTGGACATATTCTTTCCGGGATGTTGACGTCACTCTGGCCGGCCGGTACGGCGAGGAATAGACAAGTTCGGTTGGCGCTTAGCTCAGCCATGTTTGAAGGGAGCGGTGTTGGTTTAAATTAGTGCACATGGTTAATGGGTAAGTCAGCATTATGTATTAGAACATAAACTGCATTTAAATAGTTCTTTGAATAAAATTATATTAGACATATATATAACATATATATAAATATATCTTTAATAAAAATATAATTATTTAGACATATATTATTAGAAATGTTTCAGGATATTATTTTATTATAGAATTGATTTTAGAGCTCGTGTAGCGTGTAAAATGCTACAGTTTATATTAGCATGGTGGGAGCCGGTCGAGAGAATAGGAGGACAAAGAAAAATTAGTAACTAATGGTTAACCGCTAACGTTGTTCCAGTAAATCATCCTTTCTCGCGTTCTCTAATATTTCTGAAAAATCATTCAATGGATTCATTTGATTATTCGATTATTTTTTAAAAATTGGATGACTATTTGATTATAAAATTATTTGAACTAATGCTGTTCTGCTAAAGTTCAACTCATAACTACTTTTTCCACTCTGTCGAGAGATATTCGACCCCGGGAGAACCAATCAAATCTAAAAAAAAATACTATTTCAAATCAGTGCGCATGTAGCATTTGCTATAGAGTCATAAGCAAGCAGACAACTTCAGTGGTTTTTGTGAGGAGATTTGAAATATCCCGTTAATGGAAAGCGTGTGTATTAATGTACGGTATTGGATTGTGCCAGACACAGCATTATAATTTGAAAACATCCATCGGGAGGATGATATAAAATATATGTTTATCCACTAGTAAATAAAATAATAATAATGATAATAATAATTAGTGGTTTTGGTTTGAGTTTCAATGCATCAAAAGTGAAACATACATTTCTTCTTTCTGTGATTTTCTTCACTACTCCAGCAGATCATGCTATTTTCACTGAAAGTGTGAATCAAGCTTCACTCGTGACAGCGCAGTGATAAACGTATGATAATATGAGCCCAACCAAAAGTCATATTAAACAGACATGAGCAGTTTGTTACCGGAATACACTACCATCTAGATTGCTACAGATAAATTATTTAATAAAATAAGCAGCACCCTAACAATTTCACAACTAACCAAATACCCATACTGGTGGCCACATGGTGTAAGGTGTCACTCTCATACTACACTAGACTGCTGATGACGGGTATAACGGGATTATAATCCCGGTCGGGTGTGCTGAAGATATGTTTTCCTAAATATATTTCTAGTCTACCTTAGCGCAAATGGGACACACCTCCTATAAACACGACCTTTTTATCTCTGACAAATATTCTTATAGCCTGAACGTGTACTAAGATGGGGTACTGTCAGTAGGATTGGCGTGTTTATTTCTTAACAAGGAGAGTGGTGCTATTTTCGAACCTCAGTCGTGCTTTTTGGGGTGTTTATGTAATCATTAATTATTTGTTATTTTCACTAATATTTTTTTTTTCACATCCTTACTATCTCTAAACCAAATCTGTAAACATTTTAAAAATAATTTTACTCATCCTTTACTAGCTTAGTATAAGTTTTGAGATAACCCAAATGGCGAATATACGTATGACCTTAGTTAAGAAAATTATTTCCCCTTAGGCCTGATTTTTAAATATTACTCAAATTTAAGTCATATCTTACTTATACGTTAATATACCTTCTAGTTATTAAAATAAAAAGAGATACACAACAAACACGCTTTGGTGGCCACATGGTCTAAGGCACTACTCTCGCAGTTGACTAGACTACCGATGATGGGGAGATCGTGGTTCGAATCTGGGTCAGGTTTACTGAGGGCAGTCTTTCCTAAAAGGTTTTCTACTCTCCCTTAAGGTGCGGCAGAAGGGAGCACAAGTTTTTTTACAGTTTTTATAAAATTGACATTTTTTTCCCAAAATAAATTAATATTTTTCCATTAGAAACATATAGTTTAGTTTTCAGCACATGCTGATATCAAAAGATCTTTTAATATCTGTCAAGGGTGTCCTGGAATTTTGTCAAAACCTTTTTTTATTTAAAAAGTGTCAACAAAATTCCAGGACACCCTGGACAGATATTCAAGATCTGTTGATATTAACATGTACAGAAAACTAAACTATATGTCGCTACTGGAGAAATACTTGATTTATTTTGGCAAACAAATTCTAATGCTATAAAACTGTAAAATTACTCGCGCTCCTTCTGCCGCACTCCAACGCTAATTCTGGTACACTTCCTATAAATAAGGCCTTAATCATCCCTGAAACCCAATAGCGTAATTAGTGCATAAGCATATAACCCAAACGGGTAGTAAGACTAAGTGCTAAAATTAATGTTACGGAACAGCTAGCATTTAAATATTGAATCAGCAGTTTGCCTTTTTTATATTCGACAGAAATAAATCAAATATTAAAATGAATGCCACATTTTGTTTTTTATCTGAAATTGAATCATTTTATTCACATCAATGATTTAAGAGAAATATAAATTAACGCCATAAATCAAAAAGACGATAAAACATTTAGAGAATGGTTATTAGTTCAGGTGTATGTGATGGTTTGATAACAATGGATGACATAAAGCTAAATGGCTTGACAGAACAGTGTAGTTTGGGATGATAAAGTTACATTGGCCATTCAATATCCACAGTAGATAATTTTACTAAAACATATTTATAGCTCAGTAAACCTTTGGATGTATTTTTGTTCCTTACGACCTAACTGGGATATCCTAATTTATTTACGCCAAAGGGGTAGGAATATAAATTTGGGATTTTTAGGAAATGTACTCACAATCACGTGGAGGAAGAATGGGAACCAAACTAAAATAAAAACCTTCTCAGTAGACTCATATGGAGATGAGATTATAATCCTGACTTCCCGGTCAAATCCACGGTTAACATTTATCCAATATAGGTCTTTAGCTCAGTTATTATGGGTGCAAGAATAAAATTATTCTAGTATATTAATACTATTTTAATGAAAAAAACAAGGCATACATATTATTGGTCAAAAATCAAATAAACAGTGAGATTTGAACTAACACTGTAATACTTTAAACGTTTGATTTTGGTTATAAGTCTTTAATATGCTTATTGTTTCTTTCTCTTATAAGCCTTAAAATGTATTTTTCATATTTTAATTAAAGATTAAAATATACTATATTATTTTAGATCAATTAAATTTTAAATACATTTGATACGATTAATATGAGGTGAAATATTTTTATTTACGTTTTAAAGATACTAGAACTAATGAGTAATATAACAGGCTTTCTTCATACTGTTTGAGTAAAATTTGATAAAAAAAAAATTTAAAAAAAATATCTTTCTTTTACTTTACTTCAAAGCACTTTTAGAAATTTCAGTTTTGATTATTATAGTTATTTTAACATAATTCTAAAGTATTGCAATATTATTTAAGTAGGTCAACATTTCTGAAATTGAACATATATTTATAAATTAAACTAACTTTATTCTAGAGTTCAATTACCCGAATGTTAGTCAATTACCAGATACTAGGACAGTGACTGGAAGTAGGTAGATAGTATTTAAGTGTGTCAACCCCTTTCATCAACAGCAATATATTTACAGTTTGTACTAAATTCACATCAGGTTTAAAATTTACCTGAAATTAGGTATATTTCATCACGTCTATCAGCTATAAATATGATTTAACTTCTTTCATATCCAAGTTTAATGAGCGAATTGTAGGTTATTGACGCCTAAATTCTATAAATAAATCCCTGGGGCTCTAGGTATAAAATTGATAGGTCAGAGATAAACTCTTCTTGCTGAACATATAGAGCACTACACTCTGGTAAAGTTATATATATATGTAGTACTATATTGATTAGCTAATTCACACATACAGTTAAACTACTGTGGGTAGTTTCAGCTTACTAAAATTTGGAAATTTGATACTTTAGGTTTTTCAATAACAATAATTATAGAAGTTTATTTACTAAAATATAATTTGAATAATATATAGTTCGAATGAATGTTGTTGACATTCCACTTTATCCCAATATACACATGATAGAATACGAGTTTACAAGAGAAAAAAATTGTCTGCATTCTTCCCCAGTTCTTAGTAATATATTTAAAAAAAATATAATTATATCCGTAAAAATAAGATTTTATTTAACTGTACCGCCCTCCTTATCCTCTAATAGATAAGGGCTGGCGCACATATACACAAAAGCAGAACAAACAATAAACAATAACAAATGATAAATTGCAGAGGAGCTGATAGGACTGCATAAAAGTGAATAGGCCTTTCTCTCTGGCTTATACAACAATTGTGCTTCCATGAACTCTCCTAACTATCATCCGCCATGTTGGTACTATGAGAAAATGGGAGGAGGTCGAGAATCTTATGTTTAAAGTTATAACTTATATACCTAGAATCAGTAAATTAAAGGTTTGCATGATTATAAGAATGTTTATTTAGAAAAGATAACAATAGAAATATGCAAATGTAAGTAACAACAATGAATAGATATATATTTTATATGAATCTGTAGAAGATTGGTATGCCATGAATACAGTGCATACCATAGTACTAAGTAATACAGTTGTCATAACGGCATATTGGTGACCTGGTGGTCTAAGGGTAAGGTGTCAGACTTCTATGCTGGCGGCCGGGTTCGATCCTCGGTCCCGGCACAGATTTATCTGATTTCCAAACCCTTCCTACACCTCTGACAAGATATCTTGTGAATGTGTGGAATGCCAGGTCGCCACTGTGGTTCGGATTCCACGTTAAACTGTAGGTCCTTCATTTCATCTCACAATCACCCTACCATTACAATTAGCGTAAGTGCGTATAACCCGAACGGGTAGTAAGACGCGGTGCTAATAATAATAATAATAATAATAATAATATAATAACGCATAGATACATATAATAAATGTCATAACATGTTATGCTCATGATAATACAGTTGTCATAACAACATAGTAGTAATATTTAGGTTGTATTGAACCTAAGTTAAATCCATGGCCCCTTAGGGTCTCTGCGGCAATCCGCAATACAATGAATACAAATATCTAGCCACCACAGGCCAACCGTCCAAATAATAATAGCGAAGTTCTATTAAAACTAACTTGAAAATATTATTGGCAATCTAAGTTTACCACAATATAAAGGGAGATCCTCCATGATTAAATAAATACACAATAAATATCAAAATTTACATAGCCGTACGGGCTATAACAATTCCCACATTAGTAGGCAACACGCCTTACGTAGATTTATGGTGACCTACAAAAGGTAAAGTTCACCATAAATGCAATTATTTGCAAAGCCGAAGGGCAAAAAAGAGATTCTAAAAATTATTACCCACATTAATATTTTAAAGTATTTTATGCCTTGCCGGGCATACCTTTCCTCGTTATCTAACATATTTACAAAGACAATATATGATTGTACTTCCAAATAAATAATTCAAGTTCGAAAGTTAATTTTGAATTTACCGGCCGAAATTGAATTTTGTACCTAGCATAAATTTCCATTTAAATAAATAATACAAGTTCTAAAGAAAATTTTGAATAGTACTGGCCAAAATTGAATTTGTACCTTAGGATCATCCTGTCCTAGCGTGTGTGTCGTATGACACGTTGAATCAAGAAGTATCTTACAAAGCAAACGGCACCAGTATATAAACGATATTTTTCTGAGAGGAGGGGGAACAAAGGGGAAGCCAAGAACAAAGTAGAAACAAACACACAGAGAAAAGGGAAGGGATAGTAGTTCATAAGGAATATTCCAGGTTATCGGAGATTTTACTAGAACACCACGTGTTCAACACGAGGTCACATGCGCGTCACTCCTTCCCATGATTAAATGGGCGGCTCCACGCCCATTCCGACACGCCAATTTCTTGTTCAGTTTAATACTAACACTTGACGTGGATGTAATGCTCGTGGGGGAAATTAAAGTTCGATTGATGTGACGTGAGACACTTATATGGCGAACGGGGCACTTGGTGAGTAGATTCCTTGTTTACATTTTGGTGTTGTGGAATAGTGTTTATTAGCCCATTTACTCTTCTTCGCTTGTAACGTTGATGTCAATAAACGTTACATAATTAGCAAACAAAATTAAATACATCTTAATTGATCATGAGTTTATTTAAATATATTAATACTATTGGTCAAATGGTTTTGAATAATTTCTAAATAGTCTAATAAATTAATTTATATAATATTAACTAAGAAATGCAAGTTCATAAAATGTATTAATTTATATATTTATTAAATTTAAGTAATCTATATTTTTGCAGCTTTCTAGATAAAAGATTGCGCGGTTTTTTTAGTAACTTTGTTCAAATCTGGACTTTTTTTTAATGGAATAGGACTTTCGACTTGTTTATCTTTGTTTTTCCAAGAACAGTGTAAGGACCTGGTAACAAGTAAGCACAACCATACATTGAAGTGATTAACATGAGACTGACATTTGTATCCCAGCTCCCAATCGTAGCTCAGTTATCATCTGGCTGGATTGGAGATAAAAGAATCTGTGTGTCATAAATTAGATTTCAAAATTGTTGCTTATTAAGAAGGATTACACTGTATTACATATCATCAATATATTATATATTATTAAAATTACAGCTAAGTTTTGAGATTTTGAGACCTAAAATATGGCCTTTAACACCTCACTAACCTTAATGGATAGTATGGTTAACTACAAGAAAGATAATTAAATAATATCAAGGTTTAAGAAAACTATTACCAATAATATGGATTTGAAATAATATGATTTAGCAAGAAGATTTTTACAAGAAGATGCCAAACATGTGACAGTCAGCATTGATTAGGTGAAGTGCAAGAGAGCTAAGCAAAGATAACCTGTACAATTGAAAGTGCTACTTTCATAAAAATTTAAAAGCCACCTTTAAACATGAAATAAAAATAATTTACCCTAAACATGCCTCGCAAATTTGTATAATTAAATACTCAATAAATAGACAAGCGAGTGAACTTTACAGTTGAACTGTGTCAACATAAAAATACTATATTGGAGAGAAAACAACTAACCCAGATCTGAAAGGATGCCAATACAATCCATTAAATAGTTCCCTGAATTGACTTAACGGTCTTGCCTACAATAGGCCTACTTATAAAGTAGTCTCGACATGATGTGTCCCTAGGATACCATTAACAGTATAGGCAGTACAGCTAAGGAATCCACTTACCCGTTGTACAGGAAAACCATAGAATATCTCTTCCTATGGTAAAACTCAAATTCAACCTTAAAAGTATCATCTACCAAACACATGTTAATTAAATAATTCTAGATGGGTCTATTTGTGAAAAGGATCATTCTAACCCCAAAAAAACTGCAACAAAAATTTCTCAATTTTATTGTAACTTTATTATTATTAATATTAGCTCGGCGTCTTACTACCCTTCGGGTTATACTCATTTATTGTAACTTAATATATGTGGTCGATGACAGAAAGAAGTCTACTAAAATCTGACTGCTGTAAATCTAAGCTATGGTTGAAATGGGAAAGGAGTTTGTTGGTGAAAATAAATGTGTCAATTTTTCTGTAATTTAAGATGGCGCCCAAATCCTATCATTTGTCCTTGTTGATGCATGACACAATTTTGTAATGTATTGTAACATCCCCAACAGTCACTGTCATTCATGTGGCACTAGACAAAAATAAAACACAACTTAGACTCAGTTTTAAACAAGTCAGCTATGGCTAGGATATCAGTGGATGATTCAAACAGCACGAGCGTTGATCGAAGCAGATCGCACGGGGTCATGGTTGAATCACGTCCGTATGTTTCCGATAACTTACCTATATTTGCTGCAGCAGGATACTACAACTTCCTGAAGTCTGTTTATCTCTACAAACAACAAATGAGTGAACTGGAGAAGAAACACCTAGCGTCTACAAAAAAGTTAAAGATGGATTCCATTTTCTCGTCAGACAAATCAGTTTTGAGCAGGCCTTGGTTGCAATCTAATCATCGAGCAAACGCTTATGAAATCACCAAAAACCACAGGTTGATTGACTCATGGTAGTTAGATGACGGAAGAACAGCAAGCATTGTGGACAATGTCAGCCCCCATAATGTCCAAGTTCAACTCTGTTATGCAGGAATTAAATGGCCTCTCATACACCATAAGCGAATAACACCGAGAATCTACTGATGCCAGAATAGAAAGAGATAAAGCTGACCTTTTGAAGATAAACAACATGTTTTGATCATGTTCACCATTTTCCCGTTATCTATCATTGAGAAATATAATTAATATATGGTGGCCAAAGAAGACGTCAATGTACAAGAATACAAATCCATTGGAAGGGAAATCATTAAAAGAAGGGTTGGAGAATTTGTATTTTCATTCCCTTTCAAGAGGAATGACAAAGCCAAGACCCTGGGAAGTTCATCTGCTGTAAATTGTGCTCCTGGTGGAACCACTGATCCTGGCTTACCATGCGAACAATTCCTTGTCACATCCATGACAGAACATCTGCCTTTAGAGGAAGTCAGGGTATGAGTCCATATCCATTGTCACGTTTTGAGGAAACAAAAATATTTAGGAAGGCTGGCAAGCCCCAACTGATACAAGCCATCGAAGACCATTGTAAAAAGATACCATAAATTCAAGTCGACATCAGATGGTACCCAAAGACTGAAAGGTATGTGCTTTGATGGAAGCTCATTACTATACAAACCTGATGAAAAAAGTGTAAAAAGTTAAGGCATATGTTGTATTTAATAGGAAGCACTATGAGGCAGCAACTGTTGTGTTTGACGGATATGAGTCATGGACCTTCTTCTATAAAGGATAATACTCACCTTAGATGGGAACAATACATGAATTATTCTCTGTTCAACTTCGACAAAGAATCAAAATTCGAAGGGAAGCACGAAGAATTCCTTTCAAAGGAGGTAACAAGCAACAACTAATCAGCTTGATAGATGATGACTTGGGGAAAGGTGGGCTTCACGGTTATTCATGCAGAAGGTGATTCTGATGTGGATAACACGAAGACTGCAGTTAACACTGCTTATGCACGTTCAACTAAACTTTTAGGAGAAGGCACTGACTTGTTAATTCTTCTTCTCCATTATGCCACAGCCAACACACACGGCTCTATTTTAAATCAGACAATCATTCAAGAGGCATCCCAAGAGTGTACAGAAATACACTCCATCGTTGATCCATGGTAGATTTATCCTGCAGTTTAACAATTATTATTAATTTAAAATGGTTTCTTGATATAATTTGTAAAGCAGAATTCACCAACCTTTATTTAGCTGCGGACCACATAAATGTTTTACCAAAACGCTGTAAACCACTTACTAACTATTTAGCGAAAATTTTAGAAAATATTTTAAGAATGACCTTGAACCAAGAATACAACGTGAGATGAAAGCCTATATTTGAGTTCTGTTAATATGTATGCACAATTGTGCAGTGTGTTAAATAAATAGAGATAATTACTTTTTAGTCATATTGGCCATGAGATGTAATGTGTAGGTTAATATGTTTTTCTCCCTATATATAATTTGACAAGCGCGTTTCCGGTAGTATAAATTATGAAGAAATGACAACAGATCTTGACAAACGACCACTCATTTTAACGGTTAGATGTCCAGTATGTGGGAAAAAAACAGTTTTTCACGAAAACCCGATTTTCACAGATAACTTTCAGTTTTACATTCTTTGTTTAGTCATTATGGAAACCATTATTTGAACCATGGCTGTAAATATCTAAATAAACTATATCATCTTGGCTAAAAAAATAATAACTCAATCTTCATTAATTGTTGGTCCAAACACATTACAATTTTCTCTTTGTAATCTGGTCACTACACATCTAAATTGAGATGTCTAGACTGGGAAACATTTATTTTTTATTGGAATATTATCTTTATTTGGAATTTAAATCAATAATAATGAGTATAATTTGAAAACTAAAAGGTTAAGTTGATAGCTCGTGAAAATAATTGTCTAAGTTTTGTTTCACGCATGATAAAATTATTTTTAAATATGTTTTGGTATGTAATTTGAGCCTAAAAACAATAAAATTATCATTAATAATGTTTAGAAAATATACATTTTAACGATCTAGTATACAGTTTAATTGTTCACTTTTTTCAAATAATACAATACAAATACAAAAATTAAGCTATATTTTCATCTTACTGCTTAATTTTGAAGGTATATTTAAAATTAGTAATGTTTTGTGTACCCACTCTCTCCATCACACATACACACACACACACACACAACACAAACACACTCATTTTCACATTCATACTTACTTTCTCACATTCTCATTTTCACATCACCCACAAGCTTACACAATCACAAATACAAACACCCTCTCATTTTCATTATCACATTTTATCACTCTTTATATCATACATCCTATATATAATTTGATAAGCCCGTTTCCAGTAATAGAAATTACGAGGAAATGACCAAACAGATTTTGACAAACGAACACATTTTATCTATTTCCACACGGTAGACTGCTGTGACATTTTGATATGCACAATTAATTTGCCTTCTTACAGCCACACTATTTCATTTGACATTTTTTAAATTATTATTTAGAATATACACTTGCAATTGCATATCCCTGGCCCCCAAACATTAATTCCTTACTCTCAGCTTCACGAACAGTTACATATTTTTCGGGATGTCTTTTGCACTATGGCCCCCCTTGGCCGTGGATATAATATTTTAGAAGCAATAAACAAGTCTTTGATATGAAGTTATGTATATAGTTTATTGTTGGAGGTACAGAACACAAGGAGGTCCCAAGACGTGTGGACGGGCGCGGTGGACGGTGACTCGCTCGCCAGACTAGCCATTCTAAGAGGTGTTTGACTCAATCCGAGTCAGACAAGTTAATCTCTTCCTTTCGCGTCTGGCAAGCTCTCACTGAGCAGACACCGAGCGGTTGTATGCGTTCGCCACTCACCACACACGTCACACTTTATGAAACTGTGTGCCAGAAATCTATAGATAACTTCTATTAGACTGGGTTGTAATATATTTATTAGATTTTATGAAGTCAATTTTTTACGACTTTAATATGTTTGTCTTGTTTGGATTCTCACGGCATACCATCGGGAATAATTGTACGTCCCACAGTTTGGGAACCTCTGCTGTAGACTTTTTAATAAACCTTCTTCACTATTGACGGTGCCTTTTTTGATTTCAATCCCACGATTATCTCAATTTGACTACACATTAATTTTACATAAATATTTAATACATTATATATATTACAAGTTTAAATTTGGAATAATAGCTGTAATATCTGTTGGGATGTCTTTTTAAATGCAAATTCGTTTATGCTCTGTGGGTGGGATGTTCAACAATTTTATTATTCGTTTCAAATTGGTAGACTGTGCAACAATGTTTATTATCTCGTTTCAAATATCGTACGAATTTTAAGTAAATATCTCTTTTTTATTTACAGAAGCTAGAAATTTTATGCTGTGCACCCTCACCACCATATTTTTTTAAACAAATTAACCCTTTTGTATAAAAAATCTATAAATTTGTTTGTGGATATAACTTAGAAAAAAAAATATCATGCTAGAAATTTATGAAGCTTATCTCTGTCGGTAGTGCGTCCACCTATGGAGCTAAGGGCCCGGGCTCGATTCCTGGCACGTTCGAGAAATGTATCATTGTTGGAAGTGGGCTTACCCTTTCACAGTAATGAATTGACGGCGGGGGATTGATTTTGTGTTTGTCTTAGATTTAAGATAAGAGTAATTAGTACAAAGGCATATAACCTGAACAGGTAGTAAGATACGCAGCACTAAAATAAAAGTAAACGCTAAAATAAAAGTTAAAAAAATAGCACCGACAACTTACAATGACATCACGTAATATAATTTGAGAGCCACTGCTGTATTAGCTATGTTCAAGTTACAGACGTGCCCAGATGAACACTAACAATGTGTGCATTTGTGCACAGAATGTCTACATTATATTCCACCTTTCCCTTTTCCGCCTCACGATCATAATCTCGTTTTATGTTCTTTCTCGTCAAATGTGTTTTTAAATATATTTTCTCCCCTTTGTTCAGACGTAACGAATTAGATTTAGAACAACTATCAAAACATAGTTTGTAGCTCACAAGTCCAAGTCCCGTATTCAGATGCCATTTATTAAATTAAATAATATGTAGATGATGCTATAACCGTAACTAACAAATACTCATATTTGACATTATGTAGAGATAATGCTTTAAATATTTAATCTAATAGTTCAGTATATCTGTATATAGCACACTTAGTGTAATTAATATTTATACTTTTATTAATAACACTAGTGTGCTAATAATGAGAAATAATTAAAACAGAGATAATGTACCCACATTTTTGCGGAGGGAAAAATGGAAACCATTTAGAAAGATGCACCATGTGTTTACCCATTCAAGGATTTAAACCCTGACCACCATTCATCGTTAAAATAAACTAAATGATCTTTGTGTTTAATTCAAGTTAAGGTGGTAGATCATTGAAGTAAATGGACCTTTCACACTATCAGGTTCCGGCCCGGCCCCTGATTGCAGCCGGTCAAGTTGACATGGGCTGTCAGTTCCCCGACGCCTTATGGAGCTATGGTGGGGTGTAGTTTGTAATGCACGCTTTCACACTATCAGATTTTTTCCTGACCGGTTCAGTTTGTTCCCCTAGTGACTAGAGTCTCGCGCAAATATTGTGTTGTGCAGTGTTTTGAGTAATGTCATCTTTTTTTTAAGAATTAATATTGACATAGAACTCTTGATTTTATCAGTTGAGAGTCGACCATACATTTGGGATGAATAAAATATTAATTACAAGGACAGGGTTAAAACAAACACGTGGTGGAAGGATGTTTGTTGTGTTCTTCGAGAAGATTTTGAATTGTTATCTGACTAAGAGAAAACAATCTTTAGTAAGTACATTATTTTAATTTCATAGAAACAAAGAACTTTGACTCATTATGCTGAACTTGAAAATACCTCACGTGTCACTTAGTACGTTCTCGCACTACATGATTATATAAAATATTGTGATCTTCGTGAGGACTTCAAAGTTTCATGACTCCCTGAAAACGAAAAAGCATTTTTAGTATCTGTATATTTTTTGGAGTTAGAGCTTAAAACATTTTAGCGATTGGGCTAAAATTTGTATCTAGGGTTTTCAAATGTTCCTCATAGTAGCTTTTGGAATCATAAATCAAACTATAAAATTAAGGATAATATACCTAAAGGTGAAAAGAGAGAAAAAATTGATTTTCTCAAAATATGATTAATTGATTTTAATTAAATTTTGTAAAAGAGAGTGTTTAAAATTTAAAAAAAAAAAAGTTTGAGGGTAATTTTATAGTAAGAAACGTCCAATTTTAATCATATCTTCGCAACTCTTTGAGATCACCGCAAAGTTTTAGTAATATTTAAAACATATAACCTTTATTTTAAATTTATTTTTATAAAACCAGTAAGTAATTGGCAAATCACTATTTTATATTTAATTATGGGAAACTGATTGTTTTGTTCTTTGGTCAAGAGAGATGTTAAGGCCCTTGGCTCTGTCAAGTACACGTCTACAAGCTATTTGTGGGGTGGTAGGTGGGAGGGTGAAAGGCATGGCATGGTTTCTCAACCAACTAAAGTATCCTTCCACCTAACAAGAACAGATGGACCACGGAAACCGTAGATGTGCTAGTTAATGGACAGGTTTTGCAGAAATATCATACGTTTGAAAATATCAGTTTTCTCAAGATCAGTTGAGATTTTTATGTTAAAATTTTCAACACCCTTCTATGATAATATGTCAATGTTTATTATCTGTTACATTTTCTTAATTTTTTGTTATAAATCAGGTAGTTTTCTATTTAAAAATGTAAATTTTATCGATATATGATCACTGTTAAAATCATGGAGGAGGTGTGTATACAAATCGTATAACTTAATCACATGCTTCTATACTTGAACAAACTGTTTTCATAAAGAAAAATGCAAGACAATAAAAAAATTCTTGAAGATAACCATTTGTTCCCACGGCTCTGCATTTCCACAACAAATGAAAAAGGCCAAATGCCTTACTTCTTTCTCACTTTGTTTCTGTAGCAGTGTATATATTATTTTATTTATGCTCTTTGATGGAATGTTTATTCAACAATGTAAATTATTTCGTTTCACATATTTTACGGGTTTTTAATAAATGACTCCATTTTAGGTTAAGCAGAGAGAGAAAGTACATGTGGTGCAGCCACACCATTTATTTACGTGTTATTTTTATTGAATCTTAATTTTTCAGTATGAAATTTTAGAGATTGAATAACGCTTTGGGCTGAAGCATTAGGAAATTGATTATATTTCAAATGATAAATAAATAATTCTGGTTCCCGGTATACTCTTTAGATCCAAAAGGGTGTAGCATTTGCTTGCTACAAGTGCAAACATCTAAGTCGTAAAACAGACTTACCCCATTGCACGGATGTCAACCCCATTTGAGCCAGCTACGGACACTACACTTCCAGCCAAAAATAACGTGCACCGGCCTCAACAACAACATGTTACGATAGACTGAGCTGGCGCCTTCCCAATATCCATGCGCAAACAAACCAGGCCAAATAACTTCAGAAGAAATGAAGAAACTCTTCACCCCAGTGTCCAGGCTGTTCTCAAGTGGTCTAGAAACGTATGGAAGATTCAATCGCGTGTGGATTCCTCCCCTTGTTTATTCTCGTTGGATTACCACCCTCCCCATTTTGGTCCCTTCATTCTGTGTTCCGTGAGTTGTGCTGAATGATATATAAGACTGTTTTTGAAAATGATAGAGCACTCTTGGACTTGGACATGCTTCGGTAATAGTTGGACGAGGCTGAGGCTTCGGTTATTATTTATAAAATGTAAGCAAAATTCTCTTTCGGTGTATTTATTTACTTTCTGTCTTCTAAATTCTCTTTTGGCATAATATTAATAATTTCTTTTCTTTTATTGAAATGATTGAACTCTGGTCACACATGATTAAGCAGAGACTTTAGATAATTTAAATAAAGGAATATTAAATGTTTTGGCATATTTATTGTTATTTATCTCAAACCTTTTGATTAATGGTCAAATTTGGTTTGCTCGGTTAAATATTAGATCTTGGAAATGTTTATTAAATATTTGATCTTGGAGATTTATAATATTAGTTCAAATATTAGACCTTGGAAATGTTTATTAACTTAAATTAATCTTGTTGTTAACCTTGAGTTCTAAGTAGTAAGGTTATAGTTATGAGGTTGGGCACTAATTGTAGGACAGCGCTAGTAATGAGATGACTGGAAAACTTTATAGTAATTTTGATTATTGAACGCAATTCTTTTAGCAGGATTAGCGAATATATTGTTGGTTAATTTTAGGATCGATATTAAAGTTTATTGATCTTATATAAATTTGTATATATAATGAGCCAGTGTAGTACTTTTCATTTGTATCACTATGAAATGGTTTTGAAAGTTACGGGTAATATTCATGTCAAATTATTGTTAGTATTTGAAAATGAGGATTCCTGAGGATTTTTAAGATGAGGTTTCGTATTTACAGTCTTTGGAGACTGATTGGAATAAAAAATGACTTGCGCGTATGATATTGTTAACCAACATCAAGAATTTAATTGTTAATATATTGTTGCTTGCTTCAAGCTAAACTATTGTGTCATGATGAGCACGTTATTTGTACATTATCAATTCAAATAAGGACTTCTTCCTTATTTGACATGTTGCAAATATTTAATTCATTCTTTTAATAAATGATCAATTCTGTTAACTTCTCGATTTATGCTACTTTCCTATTACTTATATATCCTTAGGTTTTATAACTTCCCAACTTTTAAGAGTTTTTTTTTGTTTTTGGTGGGTGGTTCAGGTGTATATTTAATCATTGTTGAGGCTGACCGTCGGGTATAGTTGGCAGCCGGATTGGGCTGCGTGTTCTGGGTACAGTTGTTGTACTCAGATTTGCAATATTTTTTATAACTCACTCCTATTGCCTTTTTTGTTAGCTTTTTTTTATTTTTGGACCCTACTTGTTAGGTTTTGGGTTAGGAATAGGGTGCAGAGGCTACGTAAAGGAATAATGAGACGTTGTAGGCGTCCATAAATACTTCATTATTTAGAAATAGCATTACTTTATATCTGGCCTATAGCTCACAAGAAAACCAAGTAGAATTATTTCAAACTATTCCCATTTTTTTAACTCGCATTTTAAAGTTTGTAAAAAAACAACAACATAGAAACGTTAATTAACTTATTTTCAAGGATGTCTACCTTAAAATTGCAATTCTTTGATAAGAATTAAAGGTTAGAAAAATATATCAATTCTTCTAGAACAATTAAAGTGATCATTTATTATTGCCCCAACAAAAAATTATTTGAAAAGAGAATATTTTTTTGATGGCTTTGAAAATTTATAACAGATCAATTATTAAATAGAGATTGCTGAGAGAAAACACACTACCAGAAAATAAGCTGTTTATCCTAATTAAGGCGTTTCCTCGGCGATCATTATAGAAGCGTTAGAAGATTTAATTAATACCCGGGAAAAAAATCTCATGATGAAACTACTCCAAGGTAGTTGGTTTGCGGATTATTTCTTGTCTATCAATGCAGTATGAATGAATGCTATTTGTATTATTAAAGTGTTTGAAAGTTTTTACGAAAGAAACCTTATTTTTCAGTAAAAATCATAGGTGATATTGACCTTTGCCAGGCCATTGACGAAGTGTTTAGTTTGGCTATTTCTTAGTAGAGCTGAGAAACGATGGGGCCAAAATTGATGTGATTTATTAAAGAGCCAACGACATATGTGACCAGCTAAGAATTGAGGTACCTTTGCTGAGAAAGCGAAAGGTTTCCGTCAAACTAGACAACGCTCCAAAAACAACATTTCACATTTAATACAAAAAGGAGGAAATCAAGCTGTTCACATTTTACCTTGTTTAGGATACTATCATACCGGATTTGAATATAAATTTAGTCAAGAAACCAAGCAGGTAATTTGTGCTACAAGCAAGATTAGGCCTAGGTCCTAACAAGTGTGAAGCCGGCGATTTTCAAACTCTTTTCTAGCATTTTGACGTAGACATGTCAGAATTGGAATCAGAAATAAAACTTTTAAAAACAAAAACACTTGAGAAATTTCTAACTAAAAATTTTCCTGGACGGTTGCATTGGCTATCAGAGTAATAACGAGGAATTTTATTATTATTATTATTATTATTATTATTAGCTACGCGTCTTACTACCCGTTCGGGTTATACGCACTTACGCTAATGTGTAATGGTAGGGTGATTGTGAGATGAAATGAAGGACCTACAATTTAACGTGGAATCCGAACAACGGTGGAGGCCTGGCATTCCCCACATTCACAAGATGTCTTGTCAGAGGTGAAGGAAGGGTTTGGTAATCAGATAAATCTGTGCCGGGACCGAGGATTGAACCCCGGCCGCCAGCATAGAACGAGGAATGACTTTCAAAAATTTCAAGACAATGACAAATACAAAGTTTGCCACAATACCGGTAGGCAGCTGCACGTGTGAGAGGAGATTCTCCAAATTGACATTAGTTAAATCCAAACTTGGCTCAACACTGCACCAGGAACGGCTACAAAATCTCATTGTTCCATTCATTGAACAAAAACTACCTGTGGACACGGATTTGGACAAAATTATTGAAGAATTTTAAAAAATTGTACTCTTCAACAGGTGGATGGTACCGTAATTTTTTTAATTGGTAAAATAAAACATTGATTCTTTTTTTGTTTTTAATTAATTTAATGGTATGGAACCCCCATTAGCCACATCCTGAGCACGCCTGTGGTCAAGAGCAATCGATTTGTTTTGCCAAGGCAAACATAAATGAGCAGAAGGAATAACTAGAATGTCCGAAAGAAAAGTGGCCAGTTATTTTCTCTGAAGCAGAACTTATTGTTACCAATTTGGATATTTATCAAGGCTCAATTAAGGAATACTAAAAATAAAAACCAGAGATAAATATTATGAAGGATATGGTAATGTAAATTTAGAGGAAAAGTTCAAGATGAGTGCTTTCGTAGTAATAATAGATTCTTTGAACACATGAATTTAATCTCAAAATGGTTTTTACTCATTCAATATTTTCAAAATTTGGTTAAGGAAGATATTCTAGAATGCTTTAAACAGCTTTGACAAAAGTACCAAAATGATTTGATGACACCATGGGACAATTAAATAATCCACCTGAAAACGATATACAAATATATTTGCAATCTCTGTGTCTGTTCAACTTGATATTTTTAATTAAATACATAATCTGCGGCTAAAAGTTATGTTTTCAGAGGTGTTCATAGAACTTTGAATTTTTCTCGCCCTCCCAATAACAGTTGCTGAAGGTGTTCGCACATTCAGCAAGCTTGCCTGGATGGAAAACAACATTTTAGTTTTGATGTTATAAGACCATTTTTTAGAGTTTAGCCATACTCTTTATGGAACACAAAATATCACACAGAATTGACTCTAGTGATTTAATAAAAATATTTTGATACAGTGAAAGTATGGATCTTTTTACACAAAGAGACAAGTGTTGGTGAGCACTAGTAGCACACCGGTTTCCAACACTTCTTTGCCAGCTGACTTGCTAGCATGTTAGTTAGTACTCGGACTCAAGCGTAGCAGCTGATTAAAAAATTATTATAGCCATCACAATGAATTCCATTGTCAACACATATTTAGGGGTAATTTTAGTAGTAGAACGATGTTTTAAATATCTACTTTTCAAAGTGAACCAACTTAAATCAACCTGTATGAAAGAAAATGATTATTTTAGTGTTAAAAGTCTTAGTAAAATAGCGTTTTATTTTGGTAATATATGGTTATATTGATTGAACAACAAAAAAGGTTAAATATACAATTTATGAATAAAATTGACCAATATACATAATAATTAATATTAATATAATTATATAAAAATAAAGGGTTGAGATATACATTATATATTATTACCATATTATTTTATTTAGTTATTATCTTAAAATTTTATATTAATAAAGGGAGATAAAGTGTATAACTTAAAATTTTGTTTTTTTCATCCTTGCTTTTTTCCTTAAAATCAGGTATGAGCTTTAATATAATCTCGTCTCCTGCATAACTAGAAGCACACAGTTGAGGTCTAGATTTATAATTAAATACAACTGACTGCTTGCTACTAGTCGACAGAGCTACAATTAAAGTGTCCTAAACATGTGTTGTTGGAAGTTTAACATGGTCGAGGCCACACACTGCATTGTCCCAGTGTGAAAAGCTCCATTCAAAGTAATTCATTTTATTAATAAGACCAGACACTTGTGTCCCGGTGCTAAAAGGACTTAAGAAGATTTTATTAAATATAGCTTTTAGGTTGCTATTGGAGCTAGTTACAAGTGTTCTACATGCTCAAATACCAAGCCTAACCAACTTGTGAGAAGAATATCCTGCTGTTTGAGTCACTGCTATGTAAAGGGGAGGACGCCTTAGCCCTTCCTAGAAGTCAAAGTTCGATAATAACAATACAGTATCAAACTTGATAAAACTGTGATATAAAAAGCGTGTTAACTTTTCTTGACATTTTTTCCCTCAACTCTGTCCTTGCACGTGAATTAAACAAGTGAGGAGAAGGGAGGCAGATCAAAGTCTCCATGAAGTGGGCCCCAAGATTTGTGTTACTGGCTATAGGAATGGGCACTTCTTGGTACTAGGTTCAATGCCTACTGACAATCTTCAGGCAAAATAGACAAATCATTACAATGTACTATAAAAATAATAATTATTCATTTGGATAGTAACATTAAAATTTAAGGATTTGCGGATATGGTGGACGGTGAAAAGGAATGAACTCGAAAGAGAAAGAATAGGACTTTAAGTCCAATAGATACTAATTTGAGAAGTGATAAATCTGTAAGATCAGCAAGAAATTTATTGGGGTTGTTGAGTGGAGCAGTTGTTTTAAGGGTGTTCTTATTACTACGTCGATAATCTTAGTCTGAGCTTCATAGTGTTTGCAATGGTGAGGTGTAGTCATTCACTCATAGGGGAGGGAAGAAGAAAGGAGGTCAAGTGATTTGATTTCTTCTTTGTTCCCGTGTGATAAAGGTAAGGAGAGAAGGTAGACTTAACAACCCAATTGGGTCTTAGAGTTCTAGGAAAGGGGAAAAATGTGTGTGTGTTGGCGGAGTCTGTCATCAATTAAATCACAATATTACCCGCTTCTGGGACCACGTGGTCTAACGCACTACCTTCGCAGTAGACTAGACTGGTGATGACGGGGATATCAAGATCCGAGTCTTGTTTGGGTGTACTAAGAGGTTTTTTTCCCAAAACGAGTTTCCCCTTTCCTGCCACGAAAATAAGGGTGTATTTACTCTAAATATAACCTTTACTATCCTTAAAACCATTATTGTGATTAATAAATAAGATAAAAAATTATAGCCACAGCCATCTCTGGTAGCAGGCCGTGGCTGTTGATGTGGATACGCCGCCATACCTGTTTTCACTGGGGTTACTCTCCATATTGCTCGCTCTGCTACATGCTTATAAAACTCTCCTAATTTTACTGATTTCTGTTATAATTATTGGCACTTCAAAATATTATTAAAGGGTCGTGATGATGATTCACAAATGTAAAACTTGTGTTTAGAATTAAATTAACTAAATATTACTTTTAATTGAACAGTAGTTCATAAGGATGAAATGACAATAATATTTTTTTGTCACATAAAATCCAAATATCTCAGCCATTGGCTGATTAGACAGGTGCTTAATCAAAGTGTAAATTAAAATAATTTATACGTTTTAAATGTTAGACCTTATAGACCTAAACAATATGTTAGTAAGTTAATTACAAATCTAAATTTTACAGGACTATAATTATTTACAAACAATATTAGAAAAAAATATGCATGTATTGACTATAGTTTCAACACAAATTAATTTACTATGATGTTGAGCATTATACTCCGGGCATAGGCTATTAACATTATTTTATGTTGTAAAGAAACACAATCAGAATTTTTTTACATTAAATAAAATCATGAAATTATTAAAAAAAATGTATTTGAGCTCCTAGCTAAAGAAACATTTCTTTTTTTTACAATAATTACTTAAAATAATATTGGATATAACCTAGATAATATTTAAAGCTATATTTCTTTGATCTGTTCTATAGTGATAAATTTCAAGGAGTAAATGAAAATCTGGGCTATTAAAATTGCCTCTGTGCTTAAGTCACTAATTATTAGTTTCTGATTTGTAACATCAATAAACAATTTCTCAAATTTTTCAGTTATATGGGTTTGCATAATTACTACATGTTTACAAACTGCCAAAATAAATCTTATGGAACAGATAACCTACCTCTATTAATACTTTGGATATACTTGTCATTACAATTATATCTATATTTACTTTTGTTGCTTAGCAAAAATAAGTCACATCACAATCTTAGTTTGAATTACAGCTTCAACTCGGAACCCACTGTTGTTTGTTGTTCCGGGGCCTGGTTACCAGTGGCTCATAATATTCCATTATTTGATATCCCGGAGCCTTGCTACCACTGGTTCATAATATAGTATTGTTTGATGTCCCAGGACCTCTGGTTACATGAGTAAGATATGGCTGGTACCAACTCGTTGAACTCATACATATGCGGACAAAATGATTGACAGCCAACTGGTTAAACCAAAAATACCAACTTAGAAAATTTATGCCTTACTAATGATGATTTTAATCCACGAAGTTAGCGTACAACCCGAACGGGTAGTAAGACGGGTGTTAAAGAAATCCACTAAATTGTTAGGTTTTTTTTAGCTTCTCACTCTCCGTTTTAGTTATACGCAGAATAAGGAATGTGAATGACGCATTGGACAATGGACAAATGTGGGTATTTATTAGATTTATAAATTTTATTGAAAATAAATATTTTATAGACTTTACTTGTTATTTTACGTTTATGATTTGTTGCCGAACTCATTGTTTGCAATGTATTAACTCATTGGTCAATCCATCTCAACTTCTGTATACCAGTAGGTCCTCTCATGTCAAACAGTTGTATTTCTTATCACATGGTCCTAAACATGTCGATCACTTAACACACTCAAGATTTGAAATATTTTTATTTATTCGGTCAACCAGTTGGCTATCGATCACTTTGCCTTCTTATGCATAAGCTTGTCGACCAGTTGGTCCAGTCTTGTAAGCCACTTGACCTACGTGGCATTCCAACATTTTTACAGCTTTTTGGCTGGTTTGTAAGATGCCAATCTTGAGCTCTGTTAACTATATAATAACAACAACAACGAAAAGTAATACTTTTTTTCTACTAAAAATAAATAGCTCTAAGACCTGCTCCGGTGCTAGCATGATCTACAAGGCTTCACTCTCGTCGTAGACTAGATCGTTAAAGACAGGGAGGTTGGGGTTCGATCTCGGTCAGTGTACTGAGGGTAGTTTTATTATAAATTGTTTCCCACTCTACGCAAATGCAAGTGCGCTTCCTCTAAATTCATCTTTCCTAATCCCTAAATAATTAGCGTAATTAGTGCACGTGAGTATCCCGCGAACCTATAGTACGACTAGGTGCTAAAAATAAATAAAAGAACCCTCAAACTTTCATCACTCAAATTATTTCATTAAATTGCCTAGTTATTCATATTTTTTTCTTCTAGGAACCCATTTGCTAAATATAGGCCTAATATTATTCTGTACAATAAATACTTTGCGACATGTTTAAGGAGTTTATTTTAAATTATTAATATTCTATGAATCTTAGTAGCCAGGATTCAAACTCATGACCACAACTCCCGAATTTGTCATGCAGTGACCATTAATGTTCTAAAATACTAGTAACAGTGAAGTTCCTTAAGTCCGTATCACACGACACTAGCTCGTACTTGAAATCCAGTGTGCTAGCACGTCATCATCTAGCGTCATGTGAATCAGAAAAAGTATACTGGTTCTGCCACTTGGTACTGGCTACCATACTAGTTGTTAGGATAGAACACGTGCTATTTTCGTACTAGTTTCGACACTAGTCTGTGTAATTCAACCAATCATGTGCGCTGAGACTGTTGTGTAGAGAAATGGTATAAATGACGCCAACATGGTCATTGGATGTGACTTTGTTGTTGGCAGAAAATTATTCTAAACAACCTTGTTTATATAATACCAAATTGGCACAGTATGACAATATATTTAATATATATAAATTTAATTTAAAACATGTCACCTAAAAACGACAAACTATGTTCCAGACCCAATTTTAATCTAAATAAACTTGATAGCATGCCAACCTTGGGCGTTTTTTTGTTTGTTTTTTTAGAATATAAAGTGTGCGTAGGCCTAAAAAAGAACATTTGTTTATCAAGGATACTGTACTTGGACACCCATGGGCTTAGGGACCTCTGACCACAATGTAAATAAATGAATACAAATTTAGGGAGATACTAAACGTTTGTATCACCCCGAATGTATATTACCTAACCTCCGAATGTATTATATTTAGCATCCTGCGACCATTATTTCGTCTTTCCCAACCATTCCCGTGTCTATATTCTTTTTCCTACGCTCCCTCTCATAATTTTCGATATCTTTATTAGTAATTAATGCAGCTGTTGCACTCAAAATTAATCTCTGACGTTCGATAAATATTTGCACTAGGACCTAGTACCAAACTAGCAGCGTGTGAATACTATAGTCCCATTTCCATTGTACTAGCTAGTATACAGATATATAGGTGCTAGCTAGCATACTTGATTTCTAGTATAAGCAAGTGTCGTGTGATACGGGCTTTAGTTGAAAAAAGAGGTGGTGCTATGCCAACACTGTTAGGAACAAAGAGCTGGCAATCCCAGCTTACTTTCCCACTCCACCTGCCCATCCCCCCCCCCTTCACAACACAACACCACCCCTTCAACCATGTTAAAAACTCCCTGTCAAAATGTTATAGCCTATTCATTCTAGGAGAAGCTTGTTGGACGAACCACGGTTCTAAAAATGTATATATATATATGTATGTATATATGTATATATATGTATATATATATGTATATATATATGTATATGTATATATATATATATATATATATATATATATATATATTATATATCTTACACTGTCATACTTTTAAAATTAGATCGTTACTTTTCATTCAAAATTTTATATTATATTACACATGTGATAGAACTAATTGACTTCCTTCGTGATTTATTGGTCAGAGCTCCTGGCTGTAGATTCAGAGCTCCCAGGTTCGACTCCGGCTCTTCCAGATTTATCAGTGAAACAGTGGCTCTAGAACGGGCTTAACTCAGCCTCGCGAGGACAAATTAGGAGCTACTAGAATAAATAAGAAACAACTACGCGTTATAAAACTGAGATAAACAGTTGGAGGGTTCGTTGTGCTGAACACATGCCTCCCTTTATCAGCAAATATTGGCACTATCATCGCTAACAGTGGTAGCTGTTCGGGTGGTATAGCTGTAACACCTCCTTACTCAGTTCTTTACCGCGTAGGAATAGGTCATTAACAAAAATACTACAATGATAAGAGAGAGTTATCTAACATAACAATATTAAAAATAAAATAGAATAAGCAAGAATTAAATGTAAAGAGTAATTTAATTCATTCAAAAAATAACAAACAGTAATTTTAGTGACCTTAATCTCTTCAATTATTTAGTAGAACGGATAAAAACATAGTTGAATACATTAATGCTAAAGAAGATTAAAGCAATTAGACCAAGTAAGCATTATATCAAATGCTAGTAATAAACAGTAAATCAACTATCCAAGGAAAATATAAAAAGCTTGAAGAACCTTTCTAAATTGTTATAAAGCGTCTGATTATCTACAGACATTACGAAAACATTAAACTTTACAAAGTAAAGTTATATAAAAGTTTTACATACTTTTACTTTAAATATCTCGACTTTAAATATTAAATTTTACACAAAACGAAAGTACCTTCAATTACTACAATACATATTTTAAACTACAAACATTACATTAAAATATACACGATAGTTTAAAATCTCAAACCTAATGCAAACTCACGCGGGATCGTTCAACTACAAAACAAAGTCTAACAATGATATCAAGTTAATGAACATTAGAAGTGTGCCAAATTTACGTTACACAAAATATTGAATTGTAAATAAATGAATTTAAATGTACAACAACAAAAGCTAGTATAATACGGAAAGTCCAGATAAATAGGATACATAATTTTAGTACATTTCAATTAACATTACGTTAATTTAGACCAGCTAACATTAAGAAATTTACTAACATCTTTAAGAAACAAGCCCTTAATGGCGACATGAAACTGAAGTTACATTTAGTTAGAAAATCGCATTTAAATAAAGCCCATATCTAATAAACAAATATCAGCCTATCTCGGCTATAACAAAATTAAATTAAATAGTTAGAGTTCCATAATTCAAACAAAACATATTAAAAGAGTATTTTAACTTTCCTTTACAGTGTCCAGAATTTTATAAGTCGTCTCCTGACGATAAAAAATAATTTCCTCCACATCATGGCGCATTCAATCAATGGCTCCGCGTCGTTCAAAAGTCTAACATTTAATAAATTTAACAAGTAGGGTCCGATTCATGCCTGTTTGGAGCCATTGTAAAGTCGTCTAATATCTTCCCAACATCCATATTATATAGTGAGCTAGCTGCGTAGGAATTTTTGTAGGAATAGTCCATTTTAAGCCGGGTGACGCCGCAACGTGGAGGGGTATGCCTCCTCTGGCACGTATGCTAACTTGCTTGTAGGTCACTGATTGGTCATCCCGCTTCGTGTAGACGATTCTCAGGTTTGTTGACCAAATATCTTTTTGACGGATTGGCTGCTGACGTCAGAGAACAGGTTTCGCCAGGTGTGCAGGAAAAACGCCCATCCGATGCATCAAGTGTTGATAGTGAATTATATTGAAATATATTGTTTATATATTGCTTGAAGTGACATGGAACTACAATAGTGAAGAATACTATTGTAGGTGATTTGAATTAATGTCAACGTTTCTTGGAGTGGGTAGTATGATTCGGACGAAGGTATATGCAGCATCGTGTTGGGTGGGGCTTCGAATGTACAATACAACCCTTGTATTGTTACATAGCTTACTTGCGGGATCATAGCATGAAGTTAAAACTAATTACAATAAGTCACAAATTGGCATAACCGGTCTCGTGATATAGTGGTCAGAGCTCGTGGCGTCTGAAATAAAGATTCTGGGTTCGATTCCTGGCTGATACTGGGGGATTTTTCTAAAAGGAAATAATTTAAGGTTGGGCCGTTACCGATTAAAAATCCAAATATGTCACAATCAGTAAACCGATTATTAAAGCCGATATTTTATTAATGACCCGATCTGCAGATGTCAAGTACTTGGTAACTCATCAGTGTTAAGTTCTTGGTAGTTAGCCATATAATTGTTATGTTGCTAAAATAGGAAGTTGGGGGTGGCTGCTAGTTACTGAGCAAATGGTTATTTCTTTCAATAATAACAATGGAGGGGGAAATGGTATAGAGTGAGGGTGTTGAGAATATAAACGTCGGTAGAAAGAGAGAGAGAAAGCTGTATTCCAGTGGTTGTGAAAAGAGAAATTTATCTTAGAAAGGCCATCCACAAGGTCAACTAGCTAATGACAAATAGAGAAAGATTAAAGGTAAGATAAAAGTGGGAAAGATTCAAGGAAGCAAAAGCTGAGGAACAGTCAAAAGAAGTTAAAATTGGAGAAGAGTCAAGCAAAGTTAAAATGGAGAAGAGTCAAGCAAAGTTAAAATTAGAGAAGAGTCAAGCAAAGTTAATACTGGGGAAGAGTCCAGCATAGTTAAGACCGAGGAAGAGTCAACCAAAGTTAAAACTGGGGAAGAATCAAGCAAAGCTAAAACTGGGGAAGAGTCAAACAAAGCTAAAACTGGGTATAAGTCAAGCAAAGTTAAAACTGTGGAAGAGTCAAGCAAAGTTAAAACTGGGGATAAATCAAGCAAAGTTAAAACTGGCGAAGATTCAAGGGAAGTTAAAACTAAAACATTCCGAGTTTTCAAAATTACGTCTTGGATTCAGAACTTATCTTATTTCAATTCTTCATTGTTTTTTAAATCGGTCGATACCTATTATAGTATTTTTAATTGATTTGTGAGAATTTAAATTCCTATCAATTTGTTTAATGTCTTTGGTTTTATTTTGAAATTATTATATTCCCTATTATATTTGTGCTGGGCTAGTAGGAGTTAGTCCATACACTCAATCATCTCAACCTCCAACAAAGAAAATATCGATTCTCCAAGAACAGTGGACGGGGTTTGACTTAGCATGGCAAGGCCGATGCGGTCGTTGTTCTGCTTGATCATTGTTGTTGGCCCACATTTAATTATACTTGAATGGCAACTCCCGTGAAAATATTGAAATAAATGGTTTCAAGTCTTAGTCTCCTCACCTGCTCCCCGTGCATGCGTCGAGGCTAGCTACAGGTATCCACCTCTCGGAGCGCTGTTGCTCTGTGGCGTGATTGGTCGATTCCCCCTCTCATCTTTCTAGTTAGGTGTCAACATGATGTATCGTCTAAAATAGGCACAGAACTATATTCAGTACGCTGCAGGGCATTTTAAAAGCTTTGTTTTTCTTCGTTAAGAACCAGCTACAAGAGGTCTCTGCTACCCAGGACGCAATGGCGCCGGACTTAGCCGTGGTCAGGATCGGTGCCAGGTAGCACCCCACCACTTCAATTAAAAACAACCCAGGAGGCTTCGTGGTTCTGCTACTAAACTTAGGGAGATGGTTCATTAGTTTGTGTACATTTCTTATAATCCCACAAGTGGTTTTAGGGTACTACCTGTAGTAATCTGTGTGTCTGCTTTGACAGTGTATCAATCCGTCGTTTAACGACATCGTTATGTTCACTTTTAAGTTAGATGTTTATTAATATTTAATTGCTCTTAATGTCTAATTATACATGTAGCTTAACAGCGGGTCATCTGGTTGGTTCCCTATGAACAAAACTAATTTTTTTTTTCGTGGCGATGTATGCTTTGTTTGTCTAGTTTGATATGTTGCGTTTCAAGTCGCTTCAACAGCTAGCTAGTGTGGGTAGAAAAAACAGCTATATTAAGTGTGAACACTGTTTACATACTTTAGGGTACTCTACTAAACAGTATTAGGCATTTGGTGATAGTCATCTAACGACTCCTTGTAGCACATTATGTTGTATGCTGAGCCGAGCTACTCCAAAGATGTTCCTTGGCAAGTTGAGACACTCAAGTCTCCCTTTTGCTACGGGAACGTTAGCACTGAGAAACTAGGCGTTAGCTATTTGGTGTTCATGGCCTAATTAGGTCTTTGCTCAAGTCAATTGTCTCGTTTTCTCCTTGCTTATAAACACTTAAAATGTTACTTGTTTGCCAGAAGTGTTCAAGGTAGGCCTCTCAAGGCACTTGTAAATGTCAGTATTTAACACCACTTAGGCGGCTTCCTTAAGATTCCTTGAAAAAAATGCTGCCACGTTCTAGGGTATACTTTTATATAAAGTTTTTATAGGGGGGATCTCCGTGAAGTTATGTTTATTCAGAGCAGTCCTAATTGGGACTTAGCTATTCCTAATGTAGGGTATCTGGTTATTTGCCCCTACCCTCAGCCCTGACGTTCTTGCAGTTGATATACGAGCTCATATGGGCAAGAAACAATATAAAGGCTGTCGCCCAGTAACCTGGAAAGTATATGTTAGAGTACTAGAGCTAAATGATTTAACATTATAATTAATTGTCTGGTGTACTGAATTATTCTATCTATGCTCTTGCAAGTTTGTGTGTTTTGAGCTTAAGCCTTTATAATTTTAAAGTTATCCTATTGTTGTGCAGGAGCTGCCAGTTTAAATTCTGATCTTTATTAGATGCCTAGTTTATTTCTTTTTAGGAATTCACTAATCATTGTTGACAGTTAGTGTATTCAAAGAAAATTCACCACGACACCCATCTATGGGTAACTTCATTTGTATGTAACTTATCGTATGTTCGATAAAATATGGTTTCCCTTATACTTGTTCTCTCATTTATAACACCCCCAATAGTGGAGGTGTGTCATATTCTATGTAAAGATTTCAAAATAAAATTTATTATTAAAACCAACATAAACTTAACTACGAGAGGAGTCAAATTGACTGGAACTATTTTTAAATGTGGTAGGACCAGTGACAAAATGAATTAAATTTAAATTAATTTAATTATTCATTTAAACATCTGTAAGCAAATCAACTTTACTGAAAAAAAATGGCCTACTGAACAATTGATTTCTTTGTATTATTAATAATTATTAGCTTTGTAATATTTAGCATTGAATAAAATAAGTTATCAGTATCGGTGATTGGCCTAGTTGGCCATACATAGCAATCGGCATCGACATGATCGGGCTGGTCCTAGAATTATTTCCATGATTAGCAGTGTTTAGTTAATTAAGCTTAAGTTAGGTAAATAACTTTATTGGCCACCCCATCATGTTCTCTAAAACCGTCCCCTCATCTCGTCAGGACATGGAAAGATCCGTCACAGAAATGAAGTACGATTAGTACATTCTGGCGTCTCCCAGGCAACAATACATTAGTTCTGGCTAGTAATTCTGCAAAATGAACTACAAACTGATGTAGCCCAGACAAGCCATTACTATTATTATTACTAAGAGATATTATGGAAAGAAAAGCAATCTCACAAACATCCATTTATTTTTTAAATTATCTTGCCATGACTAAGACCCAGCCTATTGAATAGGATTTTTTAATTTTTAATATTAAACTATTTCTACGATGATTCACACTTATTATTACTCAAAAATGGATATTGATAGAATTTAAGGTACTTATTGTTATTAATAAATGATAAATTTTAAAATAAGCTTTGAGTATAACTCGATCAAGGAGAGATATGCAATAAAATAAAACAATGCCGCGCTGATAACGAATTATGCTATCCAGAGAATGGGTAGGAGAATAGGATGTTCATTAGAAGTAGAGAACGCAATACTGAGGTGTAATGGGCATGTAATGAGGATGGAAAGAAACAGGATGCTAAAGAGAATGCTTGAGATAAATAAGATACAAAATAGAAATAAAGGAAACCAAGAAAGAGATTAGAGGAGCAGATTACATAACGTGTGCAAGGGAGATGAGAAGAATGTAAGCAATTAACGGAGGTAGAAATGTGATAGGATAAAAGAATACGGAGACGTTTTACTAAACTGTTGATAGTGAGGATAATGAGTATGAGTATTAATGGTGGGTGGGGGTTAATTGTTAGGAAGAAGTGAATTATTACTAGCATGAAGAGAGGATGACAAATTGATCTAATATACTCTGTTAAAATCAAGCTCTTACCTAGCTGACTTCAGCCAACCAAGCGCAATAAAATACTTTCTTCACCCATGTTGAAAATAAAACTTGGGGTTTTTAAACCTCTAGGAATATACATAACTTAAATTTTTGACCACCGTTTATTAAAAAACTACCTCTTTTGGTCAATTTAGGAAAGACACTATATGTTCAGTAAAATAAAATTACTGGGATATTATTTAGTCACTCTAGTTTAAATTTGACCTGATTTAAGCAAGCCAGATTTTTAATTAAAATATTTACTACAGTAAAACAGACACTAATTGATATTCAAAACATCAGATAAAAAATCTTAAGAGTGTTCAAATACTACATTGCCTTATGCGTGTTTGTAAGGGAGACAGAGATATCAAAATGTTCCATTGGTGTGCAGGCAACAGCCAGTTAGTGTATGGAGGTCACGAGCTTGTCCGGCTCCACGTTTTTAGTATTGAAAGTTTAACCGTTCCCTCTCCGTCTTAAGTCTCGGACTATAATGCCATAGGGGTATTCTGTCCTTAGCGCTACCGTGAAGGTTTGAGATACATATTTCACTGATGTTCTCCTTGCCGGTGATTCAGTTGGCTGGACACTTTCTTGTGATCGACTGAGAGTTCGTCACATATAGACAAGAGCTACGAATCCTCTATAGTACCTCTTGAAATCAGGTGATTTTTTGTACCTAACTAAGCTTAGCAACTTGAACTTAAAATATGATAGCAACAAAATAAATAACCATTGAAGAAGATAAAATTAAAAGTTTTACCCCAATGCCAACGGCATTGTTATAATTCTTGTTTTGGACTAGCTTGTTTTGGATTTATAACTTGCCAATACAAAATTTGATTTATAAAATAACTAGAATTTTTTTTTTAAGAATCAGTCTATTATTTTAACGATGAATATACGAGATACCAGAGGTGGCTTGTCCTTAGGTTGCGAAGGTGTGGTACCCACAGACCTTTCGATGTGTCTCCACATATAAAATGCAAAATTTTTATTTTAATTAACACACAAAAAAAAAGTTGCCTTTAAAGTTTCAAGAAGAATATGTTTTCGGTTTGGATAATATCAGGCAATGTTTTTAAAATCACATGTAGTTAGGCACATGGCTGTCAACAACTTGGCAATGTGAAACCAAACCTTTCCACCTCATCACATTGTGTCGCCAGCCGGCTGCGGTTAGCCAGCCCTGCATTTACTGCGTGTGATGGCGTTTTTCCGTACGCGCCCTGAAGTTGAAAGCTTGTGAGATACATACGTATTTATTTATGCACATTTATAACACAGCTGCAGGGTGTATACAACAGATCCGTGTTCTTTGGAGGAATTTGCATTTTTTTATTTGTTGTATGTTATTTTTAGTTGAGTTTAAATCAAAGAATTTTTAATAAATATGCCAAATGTCTATCTTCTTTTAAATGTGTTATTTAGAGATGATTAAAGAACTGGATCGGTTGTGGTTTCCAGCTTCTAAAGTGACGAGCCACCACTGTAAATATTTATAGAATACATTCAATTAAACACGTTTCCCTTAAACTCTTATTACAAATATATTTTGTTTATTTTTCTTTGAAAAGCCAGGAAATCACTGTTAAATTTGCTAGCGTAAGTAACTGGTGTATATATTTTTTTTTTCTACGCAAGCGCATTTACTTAAATATTTGTGGAAAGTTGAGTGTCCTGATGGGTCGGTGCGTTGCCTTACCTCCTAGTGGTAGTGACACGGGCAATGGTACTCTGGCCGCAAGGCAGTCTCTATTGTAAGGATACTGGTTTATAGGAACGGTGCTCTGGGTAAGAGAGAGTACAGTGGTACTTGTGGTATACTTGCTAAAATGTGCCAGCATCGATCGTAAACAGCGAATACTTTCATGGGTGTGGATACGATCAAGGCAAATAACCTGGTCTACTCTATTTAACACGCATACAAGAAACTGTGAAGGTATAGCCTCGGATGATCAAAGCAGAGTATTAAGCAATTAAGAGTTAAAGTGCAAAAGTTTAAGGATAAAAGGGTCAGAGCTAAACATGAAATATTGCTGGTCTAAAAATTAACTTTACAAGAGCATGAATGGAATATCAAATAAATAATAGGGCCTAAAGATATTGTAAATGCTTGAAACAGTGCGTGGATCCGGGGTGGTGGGAAACTTAAAAAAAGATGCGTGGGGAAATAAGTTGTGAGAGCAAAGAAAGGAGCATACAAAATATTGTGTAACACCGCCCTTATTCACCACAGAATAAAAGGCTGGTACACAACATTAATATTAAATAAGAATCCCAAAAACATAATAAAGACACAGGAGCCGATAGGACGATCACAAGGTAAATAGACCGTACTCAGGTCTATTTGTCTTCTGCTTCCCCGAACCCACTCTACAAATATTTAATAACTTAAATATTGGATACCCTACCGATTATCAGTGAATTATATAACATAAGTATATGAAACCTAAAAAAATATTATTTGTAAATAATAGTATATTTATTAATATAAGATATAGATAGATTTAAATATATTTTTCTTTGTATTGTGCAATATTTAGACTATTATAAAGGCAATAGTCACGGGTCATAACAATCACGCTAAACTTGATTAACAATTGATTACTCGAGTCATCAATGACTTCCACAAAATATTCAATTTAAAGTACTTGTAATACTTTCCAAGTATTAACACTTGTACATAAATAAATACAACACCGGACCAAGCGTCCTTAAGATGACAAAGCCTAATTCCCGCCAGAAGGGCTTCAGAAAAAACCCAAACAATAACATCAACTCAATCATAGGTTGTCAAGTTTTTAAAAGATATTATAAAAAGATTACTTATAATAAATAGCAAATATACTGCTGAATAAATAAACAGTTTTATGTCGGACGGGCATTAGTTAATAACATAATCTCATAACAATATAAGGCCAATCTTCGCAAAAATATGGCATCTCACGCCAGATAGATTTTAAGTTTAACCATTATACAATGAAACTCTAATCTCTAAAAAAAAATTAAGGCGTCTCATTTATATAGAAAATATTGATATCACGCAAGCCCACACAGCGGATTCTGCGTCTATAAAACCTAATATAAAGATAAACATTATTTACCATAGCTAATTTTACATATCTAGATATCGAAGTATTACGCGATATCCTTGCGTAATTATCTATACATTCTGGAAAGTATAATATTAACATTTATTTGGCCGAAAAAGAATTTTAAATTATAATAGCCGAAATAGAATGTTGTACCTTATAACATCATGGACACCTATATGTGTCCAAGGACAGTATTCTGACAAGAGTAAATCACACATCTGAATTACACCATTATATACGCTAACATTTTTGCTAAAGAGGGGGAAAAGGGGTAACAAAACAAAGAAGAGAGGGGAAGGGATAAACAGATCGAGGTAGAACAATTGAGTAGTTTGGAGAAAGACCTATAACCACCTTTTCGAGTATGTACGGTGCGTCACACATTTCCCAACATGCCCACGATGAAACAATGTTCAACTTACACAATCTTCACGCAATTAGTATGTACGTTATGTTTATCGAGGTATGTTGTGCTTGTGCGGGGAGTCGACTTGGGAGGTGCAACTACTGAATGGGGCAATGGTGAGTTCAGTCATTTTTATTTTTAATAGCTCCAATCTTGCTGATTTCTTTAACTCTTGTAGCTGTATGGTAATAAACCTACAATTGATTATTTTGATGAACTAAGAAGAACATGGTTGGTTGTGAGAAATATACAAAGGGAGAGAGATGAATGCAAAGAAAGTATTCAAGGATAGCAAAGAGCAAATTATATTAAAAGCAGGAAAATAAATGAAGAATGATTTTGAAGGAAATAAGAATATGTTCTGAAAGTGGAAAAAGAGAAAGAAAAAAGGAGTCTAAGGAAATGCCTATGGCATTCTGAATGAACGGGGCGAGCTTATCTGGGATTAAAATGGTATGGGAGAGCGATAGATAGAGTGATTTAACAATTGTATGATAAAATAGGGAGAAATTAACATAAAACAGGGAAAACGATATAAAGATTGAAAGAGTTAAGGAGGATGATGTGTTTAAAAGCGATGTAAACTTTAAATATATGTAAATCTGTGGGCGTAGATGGGATCACAAGTGAAATACATAGGTGTGGAGGCATGGTATTACTTGCCAGATTGTGTGAGTTGTTCAATGTGTATGCTGGGATTTTTAAATTTCCTAACGAATGGAAGAATGTTGTCATTGTTCTTTTGAACAAAGGCAATAAAAGTGAGTGTAAAAGTTATAGGACAAATAGTTTGTTCAGTATTCCAGTCAAAGTTTTTAGGAGTTTCTTAAATGAGAGGGTGCGTGAAAAAATTGTGGAAAATATTTAGGGCGTGGAATGTGGTTTCAAGCCCGTTTTAGGTTTCATGGACCAGATATTTCATTACATCAAGTAATTGAGAACTATATGGTAGTAAGTAAGAAAGGATATTATGCGTCTAATGATTTGGAGAAAGAGTAATACCAGGTGAATAGGAATATTTTATGGAATTTTCTGAGAAAGTAAGTTGTATATGCATGATCAGTAAATGTAATTATGGCAGCAAATGATTAGATTTAATCGTGTGTTAGGTTGTATTGAGCTTTGATCAAATGGTTATACATAGAAAAGAATGTTAGCCAAGGTTGTGCTATGTCTCGATGGTTGTTTAATGTATTCATGTATAAGTGTATTAGGGATGCTTGTGAGGATACGGTTGGTGTACAAATGAGGAATGTGAATTTGAGAGTGTTGCTATAATATGTATGTGATGCCGTGGTAGTTCTGAGGACAAAATTTACTTAAGAAATGCCTTAAATCATTTGAATGTGATGACAGACAGAATGGATATTTTTACAAATGTATCCAAAACTTAGGTGATATCATTTACCCAGGACGGATACGAAAATTATCGTTAACTTAGTATTAGTGGAAAATTGTTAGATCAAGTCACTGGTATTGTATAATTGGGAAGAATGTTCGATAAAAATAGACGAATATATAGTGAGATCGACGAACGAGTGAATGCATCTCGGAGAGTAGTTTATGTGCGCAATTGCAAACAAAGAAGTATTATCGAAGGAGGCAAAGATGACAGTTTTAAAAGTTGGTTAACCCAAACATAGTTGTATGGATGTGAAGCGTGGGTTTGTCAGGGAAACACAAGATCATGACGAATGTGGTGGAATGAGATATCTAAGAAATGTATGTAGACAAACTTGTATGGAAAAAGTCAGTAATGAATGGGTGCGTAAGGAGTGTGGTTTGACGTGACTCTAAAATGTCAATGGGAAAGAAGCATCTCACGTTGGTTTGAGCATGTTGAAAGGATGTCAATGGAAGAGCATCCCGTTGTTGGCATGTTGAAGGTAGTAAGATCCGATGTGAATTCCCATGTAGTCAATGACATCTACAAGCTATAATCTGCACCAAATGCTAAACTAATATAAAGGAATCCGAAGAAGAGAGTTAAAATATATAAGTTCTGCAATAATATAATTTATGTTCTGCTCACATTACATGGATGTTCCCGGATTAGATTACCATGCTTTCACCAACTGTTCTGCAAGTATGGTGGAGTAGAAGGCGTGGAGTTTCAACGGACGTCTAACCCTTTGAACTTAATATTGAAGAAAGACCTGAATATCTCTGGTCTGATGCCGCGAGCTACGGACACTACTCCCCTGGCGCACTTCTTAGGCACCTTCTTTTTATAGTGCTCAAAACACCCCCAACACTTTTTCCTATCCTTTTTCCTTGTTTACATATCCAATTTGCTAGTCAGAAGAAGAGTATATAATGGGCGATCCTTAGATTCACAAATTTTAGTTCATCTTTGGATATCCTTGAAGGAGGAACCTCTGCTCCAGAATCTGAAGAAGATACTGCTGACCACGATGGTTAGGACGTGGGTGTCACAGCCTCGACGCTGAGGGATTCTTCTGTATTGATCCAAGTATTCATTAAATTTCCAAGTCCTTCAGACTTGTTTAGTTAGTCTATATGACTATGTTTTCTTAGGAGCTAACTTAAGCCTCCTCTTCTCCATGAGTTCTTTATTTCGTTTTAAGTCCTCATGACTTAAACTAATATTTCATTGCGCCATGAACATCATGTTCACGTGTTCAAATGTTGTATGACTACACGTAGGTTGTCTAATGCCTTTATTTGAGGACTTAGCTAGGTCAGTATCTAGCAGCAATCTTGTTGCCACCACTTTTTTTGTGTTACTATTTTGGTGCGCAACGTGTGGAGCACGGCTAATTTTGTATAGTGGCCCGCACAGATAGTATTTTCATTTGCCTCTTATTGGAACCTCATTAGTCCAAGTATTGAAAGTTAGTGTGTATTAGATTTGATGTGTACCTCAAGGAGTGGGTAATGGTATAAATGTACTATTGAGTGATCTGGCAGTACCCACTGGGAAAGACCGGCCATAGTACAACTCTGTGTGGACACCGGTTTGTTAATCATCTACTAGTGTAACTGAACTAAGGTAATCTTACCGTTTATTATTTTGGATGTCGTTCCTTTGTCTAATCAAGCTAGGTAGCTTGTCCTACATGTAACTTGGTAACTCTAAAACTATAAGATTACCCGGTTTGCTTTATATGTTGCTAACTCTCCATGTTCTCTTAATAGACCTTTCTGGTGTAAGTCGGAGCTAGCTCGGCTGTCTTGCAATCCTAAACCCACCATCAACTTAACTTCCATTTGACTGTTGCCGTCTCGCCTTGGACACGTTCTTTTCCCTTATACGGGTAGTTCCTATTTTTTTTGTAGTTGTTAAGGTCTATCATTAACTGTTGTAACCCCATATCACCATTTTTGTTATTTGTATAATAAATCTATTTTTGTTACCTATTCAATTATTTTACACTTATGTCATATGTTCCCCTACCTACCTACATATATAGATAGAGAAAGAGATATGAGGGAGGGGTAGACCATCTCAATCATAGCTATCTATTTGAATTGATGCTATCATTATTATCGAATAATACTATTAGGTGAGGTTAACTGCCCAAAAATTGATTGAAAATATCATCATGCTTAAAGAATCTTGCATTTCCACATTAAATCAAAAGTTATTCAACTTCTTGCTTCAACGAACATATTAGGATTAGAACAAATTAAGGAAGCTGATAATGACACTAACCTCCTTGACCTTGTTGTTGCTAATTTTCAACCACCGCTTAGTAACTCATAGCTCTCAATCACTAGTAAATATTGATTTAGCTCATCCACCCTTATTGATTAAACTTGATGTATCTATTCCTACTAAAATTAATGACACCCCCACCACATATATTGACTATGCACATCGTGATTAACTTAATCTTTACAATGACCTGGTCACTGCTGATTGGTCTTGTGTTTATTCTACAACAGATGATAGTTTGGTTGTAGAGAGTCTAACCAATTTAGTCGAAAGGAAAATCAAAACGCATATTCCTCAAATTACATTCTAATTATCCAAATCTCTAAATTGGTTTTATTCAAATCTTAAATACTATTAGGAAAAATAGCAATTTTTAAAAAAAATTTAAACAAACAAATAATAGACTATTCTTATCACATTTTCATTTTCGTAAATTAGTTAAAACTACTTTGATTATAGACAGAATCAATTGGATGACTCGATAGAAAATAGTATTAAATGCAAACCCAAGGAATTTTGTAAATTTGTTAAAAACAATCGTGTGAATAAAGTTCTAACCTAGAAATTAATGGTAAGATTATAGCGGATCCTTTATTAATTGCTAATGAGTTTGGGACATACTTTCATTCCGTTTATAATTCAGCTCTTCCTGTCTTACCCTGCCCGTTATTGAAACGAGCGCGCCCTTGTATCCTTGCCACATTACACCCTTGAATGTTGCTAGTGCTATAAAAAAATTGATAGTTTTAGATATGCCGAGACAGATGGAATTCCAAGTTTTATTGTTAAAAGCTGTGCCAGCATTTTTAGCCCTTTGCTAGCCTATATCTTTAACATTAGCCGGTCAAATGAAACTTTTCCTCTTACATGGAAACAATCTGTTGTCATACCTATTTATAAAAAAGGTTCAAAAATAAATGCTTGTAATTATAGACCAATTTCAGTCTTAAATATTTTCTCCAAAGTATTTGAGAAAATCACACATGTGCATTCTTTCCATCACCTTAAAGATAAACTTTCAGATGTAAACATGGCTTTAAAAAAAATCTTCTGCACTAATTTATTAGAATTTCTTGGGCATGTTGCCCTTCAAGTCTCTACTCAAAGTTAGGTTTATGTTATTTATTTTGACCAAATTAGGCATTTGACTTATGTCAGCATTCAAACTAAACTGGGTAATTTTGGCCTTTCACACTCATATGCAAATTTGTTCAGCAGTTATTTGCATAAAAGATCATTCATTATTAAAATTGGTTCACACACCTCAAATACATTTTACCCCCCCCCCCCCCCCCCCCATGGCATACCACAAGGTTCTGTAACAATACAATTTCGTATTGTGCAATTAATGCCCCACCCAACCTGATGTTACATGTTCTATCGCCTAAGCCATACTACCCGCTCCAAGAGATCTCAACGTATCTTTCAAATATCCTACAGTTCAAGGTAGCTCCAAGCATTATACAACAATTAGCATTTCTAATAAATTCAACATCAACCTTCTACATGATAAAATGTTCAACACGTACCTTGTGATCTCCAAGAATGCCTCACTAGATATCAACCCAGGTCAAGACGGCCTATAACGAGGCGTAGGGCGACAGCGGCTGGAGGTGTCCGTATTTGAAGTTCTACCCGTCCTGAAAATAACACTAGTAATGGGCGATCTGTTTCCAAAATACTTGGCAAGAAACTGACACACCCTGATTGCCCTCTGGCGGAGGGTTGTAGCAACTATTCACCTGATGTCTGATGTTGGAAGTTATCAGTCAAAAAGATGGACTCCAAAACTATCGTAAACAACGGCAATGCGACACGAGAGGTCCAATCAGCGACCTGGAAGCCTTCGGAGACTATGGCGCGATGACGTCATGCCTTCTTTCTGCGCGCCTGACTTAGAATTAAACTGTCCTCCCCTTTCCTTTTCCAACGTGGTCTAGACTCAATAAATAGAAGGATGTAAGATGTGAAAGATATAACTTTTGTATTCAGCGTCATGGAGGAATTACGTTTGTTTAAAACTTGTAATAAAATCTGTGTAGACACCTATTTAGTGCCATGAAAGAGAGCCCAGTAGATATGTTTATTTAAATACTTCGAAAATAATCGGGCTGACGTCGAATCTGGGAAGTTCAGTATTTTGTTATTGTCATTAAGTTTGTTAGCTGGAGAATGGGCGGGCTGTATGCTAAATTCAAAGTCGCCTTGAGAATATTGTTAGGGAAGTTAATATTTAATGTAATTATGTTTTACAGTTATGTAAACTTTGGGAGTTTGGGAACATCTTATTTATTTGTGGGTATTGTTACAGATTGAGTTGTAATCCTTTGTGGTGACGTTAATAATTGAATATTACTATTGTTTGGCAGCGCAACTTATTTGCACTTGCTTGTCTTGGATATAGATGATATCCATCATATTATTGTTGTTAGGTTATTTTAATATTTATTATGTTTATTCAAACCTGCCGCGCAATCTCATCTCTAGAGTTGTGTGTTAAGCTTTAGCCTTGGTTTATGAACCTTGTATATATGTAAATAAAAGTAAAGCTTAAAGTAGAGGTAACGTAAGAGTTAAGAGATTTCCTCGTACTGAAGTACTTTAAAATTTTCTATTCTTATTACAGCGTATTATCGGCAGAGATTTAGGCCAATTGTTTGTGACAGTTAAAGAAAATACCTTAAGTCTTCTCTTTGTTTATGTACAGATAGTCATGTTGTCTGTACGTAGAAGTTCTAGCAGTTGCCTGTAAACAGGCGCACGTGATTATGCAATGTTTTTCTACAGAATAGTAGATACTAGAAGTTGTCAATTAAGGCCACTTTGCAAATTGTTTGATTGTTACCATTTTTTTTA